>VWZX01009565.1:2524173-2672122 GCA_013399015.1 Galbula dea
AGCAGCAGCGGCGGCGGCAGCCCCCAGTCATACGAGGAGCTGCAGACCCAGCGGGTCATGGCCAACGTGCGGGAGCGGCAGCGCACGCAGTCGCTGAACGAAGCCTTCGCTGCCCTGCGGAAGATCATCCCCACGCTGCCCTCGGACAAGCTGAGCAAGATCCAGACGCTCAAGCTGGCGGCCAGGTACATCGACTTCCTCTACCAGGTCTTACAGAGCGACGAGCTGGACTCCAAGATGGCAAGCTGCAGCTATGTGGCCCACGAGAGGCTCAGCTACGCCTTCTCGGTGTGGAGAATGGAGGGAGCCTGGTCCATGTCCGCATCTCACTAGCAGGCGGCGTCCCCCACCCGCATCCCCCCGGCAGGAGCCCTAGGTAAGCCAGAGACCCCGAAACCGGAGGGGAGAGGGGGTGGAGAAGAGGAGCTGAGGGGCCGAGGGTGGGGTACGCGTGGCCGTGGAGCTAAAGTAGAGCTCCCCGTCCGCTGGGGCCTGGCTTCCACGGACGGCCGGAGAGCAGGGCGGTTGAAAGTGCCACCCACACCCACGGCGCGTCCCGAGGTACGCCCCCGTCTACGCAGGGCCCACGCGTGGAGGCGGCCGGCTGGTGTGGGGTGCGGGCAGGGGAAGCTGCGGCGGTGCGGCTGTGCCCGACCAGATAGGGCCGGCCCGAGATCGCTGCCTCACCAAAGGCTACGGAGCCGAGACTTCTGGGACGGTTCCTGCTGCTGCTGCTGCTAGTATTTTGAAGTGAATCCGTAACCGTGCTTCTCCATGAGCGTTCCCTGCCGTCCGGCAGCCCCTTCGCTCTGCTCTGGCCCCGCGGGTTGCCGGGCAGGGTGTCACTCGTTCCCTGCGCAGCCTGCATGGCACAGGCACAAGTTTGTCCTTCCTCTAGTCACTCCCCAAACGTGTATTTCCAGGGAAAGAGAAGTGTGTAGGTAGATGCATGTGTGTCTTTCGTGTCAGTAACGAGTTTTCCGCCCTCTCTGGGTTTTTGCAGATGACATTGTTCCCACAGAAGGAGAAAATGGACAATCTAGAGACTCGGAAGTTGGATACGGTTTCTTTTTGGTCTTTTCTAAAATAAATGTACGAAGGATTTATTGGAAATTAGAAGAGCAATATCCAAATTCAAAGCAGGGCGTGGGGAGCACTTAAGAAAAGAGACAAGGGCTTTGGACAGTGACTACCCTCTGGGCGTCTGTACAATCCACACATCTCTGCATTCTGATAGAAGTCTGAATCGTTCGATTTTTTTTTTTTTTATTTTGACGAAGAATGTTGGAATTTATCTTTTTTTTTTTTTAATTCGCCTTTTTTTGCATGCATTCCCAAGAGGTCGTGCCTATGAGCCACTGATGAAAGGAAATACATTATTGTGGACTTTCTTCATTCTTGAATGAAACCAACCAACCAACTTACCAAAAGATATCCCTGTAGAGATGAAAGCCTTTTTTATTTTTTTTTAGGGGGAATAAGCTGGGCTCAAGCTGTTATACACCCGGTTCCTCACTTTTTTATTATTATTATTTTTCTTCTGAGAAAAAAATAAACATTTTATTTATTTATTGATGACCCATGTTAAAATGCAAATAGATCCGGTGTCTAAATGCATTCCTATTTTTATGATTGTTTTGTAAATATCATTGTATATTATTTTTCTGCAATAAATAAATATGACTGAAATTTTAATAACCTTAAAGTTTGGTCTCTCTGAGAACTCAGGGTTGGAACTGGAGATAAATACGTGCTTGTTTAGCTGTAAAGACACCCAAGAGAGAGGGGGCACTAGTATAAACAAACCAGGCGAAAAACGCAAATAAACTAGCTACTGACAGACATAGGGATGTTATTTATTAAGACAGCTTTATTATTCTGAGCTGAAGCTCGCTGCATCTGGGGGGGGGGAAGGTATTCTCTCTTCTCTCTCCCTCTCCTTTAATGTTAACTCTAAGCACCGCCAAGTTCCTCGGGGAGCGACATTTACACTGCGGCGCTGCCGTTGTGCTTTCCTCCCCCCATATTTAAAGCAGGAGCAGGGCTCTTTCCTTAGCCTCCGGCGAAAGTATTTTTGCTGATGTCCCTGAGGAAGAGGCATTGGTTTTAAATAGGGATTTGTTCATCCACAGGCAGAGCCAGGGAAAGTGAGACTGAAAGAGGGAAGTGTCTAGAGAGTGGGTTTTTCCGGTGGAAGTGATGTTTGACTGCTTTGCTCTCTAGGATTTTATATGATATATAGACTATCGATCACATTTTCGTCGTACAAAAGACGGAAGGGTACACTAACGCTCCCTCTTCTTTTCTGCGCGTAGGGTGCACGTTGTCTCTGTTTCTTCTCACCACACCCTCGGTGGTGTCCTAGTATCCGGCAAGACCCCAGGTTGTGAGAAAGAGGAAGCCTCCACCTCTGAGGGCTCGGACGGGAGGCGAAAAGGGAAGTTATTCAAACAAACGAAAAAAACAATCTAGTCCAGATCAAACCCAGACTCCAACCTTATAACCGGACAGCTGATTCCGTCTCTACTGTCACTCGTTCATATCCCAGTGTTTCGCAGCCCACCCGTGCTCGGGGAACGGCGCCTGCAGCCCCTCCACGGCTGCGAAGGGTGCGCGGGTGCGCAGGGGCCTGGGAGCCGAGCAGCGACCCCGCGGAGACAGAGACCCTACCGCCGGCATTTAGCAAGTGTCCAGGGTAAATAGAAAGGGGTGTTTTTTCAAAACAGAGCTTGTTTGCATAGCCCAGGTTGAGCTGACTTTATCGCCTGGATGTTTTTGTTTCCATACCCACTTTACCGTCTGTTGCTGACATAACGGTACCATGAATTTCATATCGTGCATATTTTAGGCCAGTGCGCAATGTTTACAGTAGAGAGCCTGCAGTGCTTGTTTGCACTGCCGGATTAGCATGGATTGGAAATTGGATGGGGGCTCTGGTGGTCCTCCCTGATGGAGAGGAGGGGAGAGCTGCTGCGGTCTCCCGGGGACCGTGACCTCCCACCACCCATGCACCCTCAGCTCTCCGCTTAACACCTCTCGAAAAAACCCTGCTTCGATGCGACCCGGCTACCGAGGACGAGGTAACGTCTGTCCTTTTACGTCGGCTGCAGCGAAAGCTAGGAGGGGCAGGGGGAGCCGCTGTGGAGCTTTGGCTGTGGGGTGGTGGGACTTGTGGCAGCTTGAGGTGGGGGGTCGGTTGTTACCTTTGGCGGAGAAATCACACTAGGGAAAGGGGGAAAGCTGCGCCACGTTTAGGAAGAAAACAGGTTCGGAATAAAACCGAGATGACCTGCTCGGGCATATAGGGAAGCATGGTTTCATGGACCTGTGAAATACGGATCAAGAATCAGGTCAAGCTGTGCTCGCCCTTCGAAATCTAGAGCAACTCTAGACCTTGATGGACTTAAACCTGACTCACTCCGCCGTAATCAGCGAGAGGCCTCCGGCCAAGCCTGTGCGAGCCTTTTCCAGCGAGCTGAAGCATCCGGGTGAGAGAACCCCCAGATTCCTTCTCGTAGGGCTTATGCCACCATCAGCTCCCCTTGCCTTACCCGTCTGTCCAGCCTGGTGCCTGCCGGCGCTGCAGCCCTTCCCGAGCACCCGGTGTGCCTTCCTGGCTGCGAACGGATACCTTTGCTTCATTAAAAAAATAATAATGATAATAATAATAAAATCATAAAGAGGAGATAATCCCGATTTTAAAAGTACAAACGTGCCCTTTTCTGTGTTGGAATTAGGGACTGCAGAGGCCTGGTGCTCCTAGGGCTAGAGGCAAAAGTGACTAAGGCAGAGTCTGGCTTACTGAAGGGGAAAAAAAAAGAAAAAGTGTATTAATTTGTCTTTGGGGAATTTTAAACACTCTTGAAATAAAAAAAAAAAAATGAACTCTGCCTTTGTTAGTCGGGATTCATTTTACTTCTTTCGCTGATGCATTAGTATGTCCCGTTTATTCGCAGAGAAGTAAACCCGAGCGGAGGAGGTCCAGGTGCCCCATCCCACCGCCTGGCTCCTCGGAGCTGGCGGAGCCGGAGGAGCGCGGAGCTGGCAGAGGCTGCTGGTACCGACCCGGCCCGGCGCTGCCTTGTCTCTTGGGGGGCGGAGGGCGGGGGACTCCGGCCGCGGGCCCTCGCACATTCCTGGGTTTGGCAGGGGCCGCCCCGCTGCTTTCTCCAGGCCGGTATCCGATTCCTCCCAGGCGTATCATTTCACTTGAAGTCCTGCCCAGGAGCGCTTCAAAGCGCACGCTTGTCCCGCTCCCATGATGTCAGGCAGTTTTCCCTGCATCTGTAATTTTAAGCAAAACAAACAAACGCGCACTGGAGGGAAAGAACGGGGAGGAAAGGGCACAAAATTCATGGAGAGGGGCTCACCTGCGGAGCAGGCACCTGCCGCCCGGGGAGAGCCATCGTCGGGCTCCACGTCTCCGGGAGCGACTCCCTGGAAGGGGCTCAGCTCCCGGCGCCGGTGCTCCCCCCAACCGGATCGGCGCTGCTCCTAGCGGTCCCCGGTGACTCTGCCCTCCCGGTTCACACGGCCCAGCTCCGGCTGGCAGCGGGTCTGCAGGGGAGAGCGGGAGTGCTCCGCCATAAATTAGCATCTTTGGGGAGATAGGGTGGTGGTGGCGGAAAGTCCAGTCCACCCTGTAGAGGGATCCGGAAGGGTAAAGCGGAAAAAAAAAACAAACGAGGCACGCATCCACATCTCACCAGGGCTTGTTTTATTTGCTGTACACGTAACCTGCCCGCAGTAAACATGGCACAGGATGTATTTTACATTAACTTCTGCACCAGCTTCTTTCACTTCAGTCCACTTAATGTTCTTGGCAAATCAAAGCACGTGTCCTTTGAAGAAGGTGTGTAATTGGAGTTTAAGGCATGTATGGAATTCCCAGATGTCTATAAAGTAAGAAGAAGCATTTGGCAGGTCACTTGAAGGTGGAGCAGGTTAAAATCACTTGTACAACAAAAGTCCCCCTTTACTTTTTCAAAAGAAAACAGCCGGCCATTTATAAGGACCAAGTGACCGAGATTGCGGGAGGCGTAGAACGGTTTTACAGAGCAGGAACAATAAACCTCCAGAAACGTAATGATGATGGTAACACCCGTCTAAAAGTCCGAAATGAAATGCAAACCAAACAGAATTATTCAGATCGAGGGGAAAGCTGTCTGTTCAACCCGTAATTCCCTCTCTCCTCCGCCCGCTCAGTAGCTTTTGCACACTTTTTGTTTAGGTACTCTTCTTGTATTTGAGTAGCTGACACTTTCCCACTCTTTTCATAAAGAAGTGGCATTAAATTTGCAGTAAGTTTACGAAAATTCCCTTGTTCACTTCATGGACACGGGCAAAAGAAGAAACGTTTCACTCCCAAATTATCCCGGCGAACCACACCGAAACCAAGAGGGACACAATGATAGCAGCGTCAATTAATAATTGCATAAATAATAACGGAATCGGTTTGGGACAATTAAGTGCTCATCATTTGGCTTTGGGAGCTTTATCAGTGTTCGTGGAAAATACCAGCCGAGGTCGGGGTCTGCAGCGAAGCCTGTTTGCGGCTATGCAGAAATCCCGCTGCTCTGTACTGCGGCGAAACGGGGACCCCCTCTGCCCTCCTAATGCAGGGAAATCTGGAGGTGGGAGGGGGGGAGAGGGGGGAATGATGCACTTGGGAAGAGTTGGGGTCTTCCCCTCATGTTGAGGGTTGCTTTGTTCTGTTCGGGACCAGGCAGAGTCATTAAACAAACAGTCAAGAAAGGAGCAATAAGCACGGCTGCAGCCGCGGGGGAAAGGGGATCTTCAGAGGGAAGGGATTTTGACATGTGAAAAGTTAAGCAGGTACCTGAAGGAGGTTTATTTTGACCAGATGTTAGAGCTTTTATGAAAATGTCACGTGAAGCGAACAGATGTACAACTTGCAAATGGAGCTCCGCCTTGTAAATACTGGGAAGAGAAAGGCTTACAGAAAATAAAGCGTAAATCATTCCTGCTATTTTCTATATGTGTGTATTTGCATATAAATATACAGTATGCACCTTCTTAGATATTGCTTTTTATTTGTTTGTTTGCAAAAAAAGAAAACACAGATTTTCCGTCCAAACTTGCTGTCCTCTTAGACTGTGACGAATCAGTTCCTTCCTTCCTTCCTTCCTCCCTTCCTTCCCTCCCTCCCTTCCTCTTTTCCTTTCCTTCCTTCCTTCCCTCTTTTTCTTATTTTTTTTCTTTTTCTCGTTTTCTCTCGCTCTCTCTCTTTCACTCTACTGCACTCCCTTTCTCCCATTCTACTTTTTTTCTTCTTTCTTTCTTTCTTTTTTTTCCTGTCTGTTGACCGTCTCCTTTAGTCTCGGGTTCGTTTGATCCCAAGAAAAGTATCGTATCTCTGCTGGGAGGAGAAACTGAGACTAATCAATTGCCTTCTGTTTGAAGGTGGGTAAAGACTGCTAAGAGGAGCAAAAGAGAACCTGAGATGACAGCCCGGAACTATGTCGCTTTGGCTCCCCTGTCTGGCTCTGCCCAGCGCTCTCTGCCCGGTGCCCGCCGCCCGCGGCCGGGGAGCGGGGTTACCGTGGAGGGACCCCAGCCCTGCCCAGCCCAGCCCAGCCTAGCCCAGCCCAGCCTAGCCTTGCTCAGCCCTGCCCGCGGCTCTTCAGGAAATTAAAAGCTGTCCTCAGCTTGCTGTGTTAGGAGAGACACAGTCAGTCAGTCCTGCGATAGATTCAAGTTCTGTGTTCTTGGGTGAATTTTATTCTTTTTGTACCACAACTGCTGTTTTCCAGAAAGTCCTCTGTTATTTAGTGTAAAACCATGACTCGTAGTCCATTCTTGATGCCCACGGTTACCGCTCTTACATCAGGCTGGCAGGTGGTAGGGGTAAGGTAGTCCATCCGCAGTCTCGCTAGCCCAGAGGCATAGCACGGATCGGTGGGATCAGCTACTGCCAAGGAAAAGACCCACAGTGGAGCCGGGGGCAGGCTGAGGGGGTCGGAGTTCTGCAGGCACCTGCTTATGTTCTGGACCTTTCACTCAAAAACCATTTCGGTGAGCTGTAAATAAGATTTGCTTATATCTGCAAATCTATTTATGCAAGTGAGCTGGACATGCTAATTTTGAACTGTGCTGGCTTTTAGTATAGTTCCTGTATTAAATAATAGAAGAGTTCTCACTGAACTTTTCCAGGCACAAATGAATTCAGTCTTCATTTCTCTTATTATGCAAATATTTTCAAAGGTAAAAAGGCTGACATTAAGCACATTAGTTTTGAGAATGACAATGCAGGCGTATATAATGCAGATAAATAGACTGAGGTGCTACACATAATCTATAGCATCAGTCTAAAAATCCTTAGGGATTCTTAATCTAGATTTATTGCCTCCGAGTCCCAATCACATGATCTTGTAAAAACGTTTAAAGTCAATGCAAATGGAAGTTTTTAAAAATAAAAAAGTAACAGTGGAGTCCTCTTTTCCTTATCCATCCATGCTGTAAATGACGGACTCGGGTTATTCAGCTGATACCATAATCTTCAGAAAAAGCCGATTTGTCTTGTATTATTTTGCGATTTAGAAAACAACGGGAAAGTGTTTTTTACATTTGTCTCAGAATTTGAAAAAGAGTGAAGATTTTCTTCGCGTGTGAAAGTGTAAATATCCAGACAAACAGGCACAAACACACACTCACTTCTGAAGCCGGGAGCTATCAAACATCTTTAGTGACTGAGCGAGATGCTGTCTACGGAAGGGTTGTTGATGTAGGAGCCAAATTAGTGTTAATTTCAAACAGGCGGGTAATTCCTCCATGGAACCTCAGCACTTTCGAAGTGCTTTGCTGTGCTTCATATTTAATTAATTGCGATGGAAAACATATCCATTTCCCACGTAGAAAGATTACTTAATTAAGATCTTTTCTTGCTTGCTTGCTTGCTTGCTTGGTTTCTCTTTCTTTTTTTTGCTTTCTCACTTTTACTCTCTTCCTTTCTCTTTCTTTATTCCATCTCTCTCACTTTCTTTCTCTCTCTCCAAGCATATTGGAACACCTTTCAACTTCAAGGTTTTTACACCAATATAAACCAGATCCAGAACAGACTCCCTTCCCCCCTTCCCCTTGGTCCTCAGATCTGAACTTAAAACATATATCATAGATCAGTTTTCATCCAGCGAATTTAGGCATAGTCCTCGACCTGTATTTTCAAAGAGATTCTGGGCTGGAGTCTGCAATATTTAATCCAGTCAGCTATTAAATGTCCTCCTGCTTGAATCAAGAATTTAAACAGGCATCTGTGCTGGGGATAATGACAGTTAAAGCAGTTCGGGGAATAGTGTGTGTGGCAGAGAGGGGGGAAACAGACAGAAGGACAGCGATTATGTCTTTGATTTGGAAAATTCCTGAGTTTTAGGAGTTCTGTCAGAGCACTGGTTGGGGAGAACATGAAAGAAAGCCCTTTGCTCAGAGGCATGGCTTTAATGGGGAGAAATAGTCCTATTAATACCTGACAGTACCTGACACTCTCCTTTCTTCTGCCTGCCCAGCAGTAAGGCGATACTCGCTCCCCCCAAGCTATGGCCATGCCCGGTGGGGTCCCGCCTTCGCCTGACGGGCTCTGTCCCCGCCGGGAGGGCTCCACCGGGGTCTGTCCCAGCCGGAGGGCTCCACGGTGCTCTGTCCCCGCCGGGAGGGCTCCGCCGGGCGCCGCCGGCAGCGTTTCTCTTTGCCTGTGCCCCCAGGGAAGGCTCCTCACCAGGAGGGTTTCCTCAACTTGCCCCTTTCCGGGGCCTTTTCTTGAGACCTGAGGGTAGGTGGGGAATCCAACGGGGCTTTAGGTAGAGAAGTGTTCTGCGTTCTTCTTTCTTCCTTTTTCCTTCGTCTGACAACTATGGAGACGATGGTCAGTTAGATTAGAAAATGGGGTTAAGGATTAGTGGATTCCTAAAATCCTACAGGGCTTGTACCCAAGGAAGAGGGGAGAAAAGCAGTGTGTGGGGAAGAGGCTCAGAGTTTGACTTGATGAAGCACGTGTCAGATTCTGCAGTTCAGGCAATTAAAACTTGCTTCTGATCAAAGGGCTGCATAAATCACCAGGAGAAGTGAACTGGTCAGAGGGAGCTGTCAGTGTGAGCAAGCAGGGGGGCAGCTGCCTACCCCTATCTTTCGGACACTGTTATCCACTCCCATTGCCTCTGAGGAGCCTCGCTAGCAGTGGATTTTTCCTGCTGTTTTATGGAGGCTTGTTTTATTTATGGAGGCATTTTAGCAGGAAGAAAATATGGAAGGAGTTCATGACCACTGGTGACTATCCCAAGGGCAGAGGTGCCACAGCATTTCAGAGAAAAAGTGCTAGATGCTGAGGAAACAGTAACAAAATGTATTTCCCTTACCATTAAGAATGAGGTATGAGATGTCTGATTCTTTTTGCTGGAGTCAGCCCCAGAACAACCCTCAGCACAGATCAAGGGACATGTGCCTAGGAGTTTCTGATTGCTCACAACTGGCTCCACTGCTAGGACCTAGGCAGTGAAAGGGAGAGGCAAAGGGAAAAGGGGAGAAGGGAAAAGGACTTTGTAGCTAAATGAAGGCAAAGAACCTTTGTCCATGGAGCAAGGCACTGGAGCCAGGGAGCTCATGCTCTGTGTGTGCCAGACCCTCTCTGCAAATCCTGGGGTGTCAGCCACAGTCCCACCATTCAGCTCTCTTCTAATGCACCTTCTGATGTCAGATTTGGTATATTATAGGAGTTTACAGCTTGAAAGGCTGCTCTTTTGATACTGGAATTTAGGGTGAACCTGTAAGTGGTCTCAAGGTGCTTGTCAAATTTGAGTACTTTTTGGTGTGATTTATGCCAAAAGGTTCCTTTTGGACACTTCCAGATGCCAAAACTTTCACCTTACGGAAAATGTGCTTGGAGTAGCCAGGGTAAATTTATGCCTGCTCTTTAAATGAACAGCTCAAGGGTAATAAGATGGTATGCAAACCCAGTAAAGAACTTTTTAATGAGATTTGCCAATGGTTCAAATGGTTTCTACAGTGGTTTCTGCCTCCTTCCAAAATCCAGGCTATTCAGTGACATGCAACACTGACCCTGTCCTATCTATCTAGAGGAATGCAGGACACCCTTTCTCCCTCCAAATCTTTCCCTCAGATTGACTTCTTAAGCTGCACTTAAGTCTGCTGGTCAACCTTTCTCCACTGTTTTTGTCATTTGGCAGGCTGACTCATTGGGAGTCTCAGGGGATCCTTTTAGTGCAAGGTTTTTCAAAATTTTCTGGACAGAGGGCAACTATGGAGTGAGAATTTGAGACAGGAAAACAGGGGGCATTCATCTTCAGAGCACATCAATCACCATGAACTCTCCCAGGCTACTCCAACAGGATTGGGATTCCCTTGCCAGAGATGAGTCACAGATAAATTACCAATAGCCCACAGAGAACAAAAGGTTTGGCCAAAAACTGCAAGGGGATGGGTGTTCTCCAAAAAGCAGCGGAAGCCTTGCTAACACATGCATCTCAGTGGATGATGGAGCCTGATCAGCACTCCTGGTTTTCATGAACAGCAGGAAGTAAAACCAAAAAATAGATCAAGATTCACTATGTGGTGACTTCTGTCTTGCATTTCTTGGCAGGTGGACTCAGATGTTTGATCTTGCTAAGAGAGTTTTCCATCTGAAATCGAAATAGTTTCTCCTTGCAAACTGAATATATCAGCAAAAACAATTAACATTGAGCTTGACCAGTACTAGGTGGGGAAAGGACTATCACCACATTAGAGTTAGCATTACAACAGCAGCTAGCTATTGTGTGATCACTCTAAGGAATGTCAGTATGATCCAGTAAGGCTGATTTTCTGAATCTTCATTGCTGTGATCAAATTATGCTATATGGAATAAAAACAACAGAAGAGGAAGAGAGAGAAAGAAGAAGAAATACAGGAGGGAAGGAAGAAAAAAGAAAAGAAAGAAAAAAGAAAAGAAAAGAGAAAGAAAAGAAAAGAAGGCAAGGAAAAGAAAAGAGAAGAAAAGAGAGAAAAGAAAAGAAAAAAAAGATAAAAAAGAAAAGAAAAGAAAAGAAAAGAAAAGAAAAGAAAAGAAAAGAAAAAAGGAAAGAAAGAAAAAAAGAAAAGAAAAGAAAGAAAAGAAAAGAAAAGAAAAGAAAAGAAAAGAAAAGAAAAGAAAAGAAAAGAAAAGAAAAGAAAAGAAAAGAAAAGAAAAGAAAAGAAAAGAAAAAAGATTTTCCTGAATGCAGAATTAGCAGCGTCTAGTGCATAGTTTTCAGTATTCATTTGAAAATTCCCATATAATACTCATTGTCTGTGTGTAAGGCTAATGGGAAGGGGAAAATAGACCCCTCTTCTTGCATTCATATAATTCCAGTTTACAAGTGTATGTGCATCCTGTGGATAATAAATGTTCAAACCTATTTTTTATTGTTTTGTGCAGAACTGATCCTGTTGCTTTGAACACTAATCAGAAAAGTTAATATACTTAAGACTGGCGGTTTGACAACTCTTCTCTTCTATCCTCTGTTGGCCAACCATATCGAAAGACTTAAGATTGACTTTGTCCTGCTGCATGCATATTTTCCATGGAATGAAAAGAAACTTCCCCAAACTTCAAACCTATCAAATGTTTAGCATCTGAAGGATATTCATCTTTAGGAGCCAAGCCAAAAAGTCAATAAAAATTTAATTATTTCTGTAGCATATGGGAGCACTTATGAGACAAAAAATGTGATACTGTGTGTTGGTATTGGGAAGAAACTCAACAATATAGTTTCATATTTGCTGGTCAAGACAATGTCCTCACCAAAATACAACATAAGTCCTTCAAACTACTATTAATTCTAACAGAGTTTCTAAAACTAGCCAATAACAGGTAAGTGATCAAGGAAGGAATTATCTTCATTTCACTAAATGATAGGGTGCTGCTAAAAGTCTATATGCTGTGAAAAACATGTGTTTATAATTTCTTCAGTGGTCAACAGGAAAAAGAATATTTATATTGATAAGATTCTTGCTATCTGAAATGAATTATCTCCCCTGGTAGAAATGGGTATGGAAAGAGAGCAAAAACATGCCAAACATTTTCCTGAAGAAACAGAAGGGAAATCTTCAATTCTAAAGTTAAAAATAGCTTCAATATATCAATCATTAACAATGTCAGGCAGAGGAATGCTCCTTGTAGGGCCTAATCTAATAGGATCAACTCTGTAGGAGTCCTTCAATTAATTTCTTGGGGCAATGGAGTAGGTTACTACTGAGTTTTTTTAGAATATCCCAGACTAGGTGTTAGATAAAAGGAAACTCGATCTGATAGATGTAGGGGACTGACATGGAACAGCCTGAGAAAGCCTTTCCGTTATTGCCATGTGATTCCTTTGGCAAGACCTGCCATCAATCCCAATCTAGATAGTGTCAGTTTTAAACATGAGAACTACTGTTGCAGCTGATACATATCAGAATCTGCTAAAATAAACCCATACATCCATGCCATCACTTTCATTATTTTAATTCTTCATTTCAATGTATAGCATTATATATACAATACAGTTAAACTGCATATGGTTTCACCTCTATAGAATACATATACACCTACACTATTGATTAAATTCCCACTGGTGTAATGTATGAAGATGATTTTGTAGGATCATAGACTCATTATGGCTGGAAAGGGCAATCTTAATTGATGTTCATTGCAGACCATGGAGAAGAGTGTGAGTATTATTCTGGATTTTTTTTAATTCCCCCTCATTATAAAATCTGGGAAAACTAGATACTTCTATATTAATATTACATTAGCAATAGCAAATATGTTGCCCCCTTAAAATCTGTAATATTTCATTATTTCTTCTCAAAATGAAAAGTAGTTTGATCTGAACCAAGTAGACTCTGTTAAGGTTACCCTTATCTTTATTGGTTGTAAACTAAATATAATCTAGTGCTCTCAGGAAAGTATGGACTACTATGCCTACATTTTTTATGGGAACAGTCAAGCTTACTGAGATATGGACTAACCCTTTTACTCACACTGAGTGACATTTCACTCTATAACCCCACCAAAGCCAATGGAGCCATTAATGAAGCAAAGAGTTACTCACTATAAGCTGAGATCCCAGAACTGCCCATAGTAATTCTTGGTTGTTTTTTTTTTTTTAATATTAAAATCTGCAAACAATGGTAGGCTTTTGGCAAAGAAGAATGGAATTGCCATGCATTGAGGATAAAGGATTCACAAAGTAGAATGTGATTTGTGGAGTGGATTTTGTACCACATGCTGCCAGTAATAATATGTCTTCCAGTAATAACATGAAATGAATAATTTTTGCAAACTGTGATGTAGCAAGGGAGACTGTGAACTTTTAAACTTCTTTCCAGCAAAATAATATGGCCAGTCAGTTAGCAACACTGGAGTTAATTGTCCATTAAATAAATTTTTAATTATCAGTTAATTTTTAATTAGTTTAGTAATTTCTCTTGGGAAATATTCAATAATTCAATGAAGCAACATTTATTGTAACTTTCTAGACTGGACATTTTGCAGCTTCATCAAATTCACTGAGTTTGCCTTTTCCAATGCATACTATAGATCTCACAGCTGTGTTAGCAGAAGAACATCCCTCCCAAAATCTGTAGCTAAGAGATACAGGCTGGTGTTTAACCTCTTCTTTCCATTCCTGTGTTAGAACCAAGAATATCTGTGTTGTGAAGAGAAGGATCACAATCTCAAGGCAATGTGCAGTTTTCTTAACTTCATATGCACAGCACATCTTTCTCTAACTCAGCTCCAACAGAATGCATGGGACAACAGCGCAAACAATCTGTTTCTTCATTCTTAGCTCTCCTTTAATTTATGGTACTATTTCTGGAATGAGAAGCCTAAAGAGTTGCTCCTGAAGATGTTGAACTAGTAACATTATCTCCTCTACTATCTCAGAAACTGTCCTGAAAACCTTGTGGGTAAACCAAGCAAATTTATTTTCAGTCCTGCAGGTTTATGTTGATGCATTTGGACCCTCTGAGCACCAGATAAGGTAAATCATGCCAGCAGAAAGCCTCTCTTTCCCAAGCTAGAAGCAAACAATTGCTTCTGGAAATCTGCTCTGTGAGTGATGCAACCAGAGTTTTTAAGTGGTTCTGAGAACACAGCTGGTATGAACAATCCCTAATATATCTGACTATCAGTACTGCCAAAAGATCTTGCCTCCTGAAACAAGTCTTGTTTACTCAGCATTTACTCTTCTTACCCAAATGTTCACAATGAAAGAATCAGAGACTTTGCTTATTTCTAGCAAAATAAGCTCTTCCCTGGGGCTATGATGAACCAATGGTAGTTTCTTCTCATTGCACAAGCCTGTGTCAGAGACATGGGAAGATTTGACAAAGCCACCTGCCCCAGGTCAGCTGGCCAACCCTTGGGGACCTGCGGAGACCTGCTTTGTGTGGGGCACACACTAGGCATCAGCAGACACATCACTGTTGTAGGAGGCACTCCAAAGGTCTAGTATTCCTAATGCCTGTGTGGTCATCTCTCCTACAAAAGCTGTAAGCAGTGTTTTCAAGCCTTGCAGTCAAAACAGCTACTGGAGGAGACTGGTCTGGGATAACAAAAATAGCTATTGTCCAGCCACACAGATCATCCCCTCCTAAGCTTTACGGATTTTATCTGGTGATGTAAGTCAGCTCTTCACAGCTTCTCTCCACAAAACTGTAGTAATAATTCTACTGTAATTTCAGGCATCAGCTCACCTCTCTTTTCCCTCTGCAGAAAAGGCTAAGTAAGAATAATCATTCACTAGTGGAAACAAACCATTTTTGATGCAACATTTTCTTTGTTGCTTGCTAGTTTGGGACCTCTCCTCACAAGCTGGGATACATTTATTACTCAGCAGTTCATTATTATTGTATGTATATAAGGGACTGTGGACATTGTTTCAAAGTGTTTGCTTATACAGCAGACAAAAAGCATTTTGTACTGATATGCAGAGATGATGGACACAGGTTGTGTTTATTTGCTACTATGCTTTGTAAAGTTATTAATCATCTGCCTTGTGCTGAACTTTCTTTTTCTGCAAGCAATATCAAAAGGGAGGTTTAAAGCTCTATAACCTTTTCTCAAGAACCCTACTCTTGAGTATTTCTGTTTCTTGTTTTGTTTTGTGGTCACTAACCACAGGAGAAATTTGTCTTTTTTACATATGCTGGAAATAATTTACTGCCCTTAGAAATATTAAACCACAAGAAACCCTCTACATTAAAGTAACATTAAGGGTCTGCCTAAAACCCACAAAAAGCCAGGAAATTGAGAGTTAAAGCTGAAACTCTGATCTGATACTCCAGCTTGAATTTACCTCATAGGGTATAGGTACAGCTAGTGTCTTCAGTGGGGGAGCAAACGTTGTTAGGAAATACTGAGAGCATTTTCTGTAGCACCTAGATGCAACTGTAAGTGAATAGAAATGTGCTAAAGGTTAATTTGCTAAGGCTGACTCCTATTTATACTCAGGTTAATTCAGTAGGATGAGTGGCCACATGCAGCCTCTTCACAGCCACTGCTAACTTTACCTCCATAGTTTATTGGCTAAATTGCTTCCTTTAGCCTGCCCAAAAGAACTTTTGGTAAGGGCACTCTCAGAACTTTGAACATGTTCTGCTAAACAAATTATGAGATACTCCTAAGAATTCCTTTGTTGCTTGCAAGAAGATCTCAGCAATCACTTGGTTGGTGTCATGTTTGTACTTACCCTTCTCTCCCATACTGGCTCCACTCTACTTTGTGTGCTTCACAAGTCTTTACCTGCTTGAAATACTGTTCCAATAAATGCAACAGAATCTTCTATATCAGCCACAAAAGGCTGACAAAAAAAGGATGTTGAAAGCACCCAGAATATTTGGTATATGCAGAATAAATAGCGGTAATCAAAACATCAAGCTGCAAACCATGAGATTAGGGTCTAGGGAACTGTTGGAATGACACGTGACAAAACTATGGAAGTTAATGCAGGGCAGTGAGAGATAAATTTTGGTTGTTTGGGTGCTCACAGGTATTGCCCTTGTCTTTTCTCACCAGCTGAGCACTGCTATCAATCAGCAGGAGGTACATGACCAGGTGGTACCTTTAGGAACAACCTTAACTTTCTCACAGGACAGATGATTATTATTAAAAAGCAAGAAAAGAGCTCAAGGTCTCTTCTCATTTGAGAAATTTTCAGCTTCATATGGGGTTTTTTGTCACTACAGTTGAATTTGCCCTCTGAAGTTTGCTGGCACAGAAGGCTGTCGAAGCAGACAGTATCAGTAGATTCAAAAAGACTAGACAAATTCATGGACAATATGTCAGTAAACAGAAACCTAGTGAGTGGTATACCTCTAAGATCTCTAATAACAGCTGTGGATGCTGAAGATATACAACAACATATGTGTGCCAGACTCACAGTTCTGTTGTCTCTGACATCAAAACTGGGCTGGATGGACCACTGCTCTAACCCAACAGGCCTTTATTCATGCTCTTATTATTTAACTGTCAAAAATACCAACAAATTATAGTTTCATCCTTAATTCTTATTTATTTTTCTAATTTCCCTTGTGAAACACTTTTTAATAGATCAAACCTCATGCAAAACTGTTGAGTAAGAGCTGCCATAGCATTGCTCTGCCTCAGGAGCTGTGCCACGATGAAAAGAGTAAATGGCCTGTGTTTCTCTTGTTCTGCTGAAGAAACACTACCTTGCTCAATCTGTTTTATATTTAGATCTATTTACCACACAGCCCTGTCCTGCTACATGCACCAGCTTTTCTTCTCTACTAGCAAGCAGACAAGGAGAGAGGAGAGGCAGCAAGAAGGTGGAGCTTTGTTCTTTCCTTTCTTTGTTGGTCAGCCAGAGGAAAACCAAACCAATTTGGAAACCACCATGGAGTACCTGAGACAGCTGTTTCAGAAAAACAGCTTGTCTGGACCTGATAATGAGAGAGTGCTGCTCACATTCCTCTTTTCAGGATTAAAACCACAAGTTCACTGGATGGTTCAGATGAATTGGGTAGGTTCATCTAAAGATGGTGCAATGGTCTGGGAGTCTTGAACAGGTACAGAACTGTAGCCACCTTTCCCTCTCTGTGCTACAACAGAGAAAGCCTCAACTACATAGAAAGCTCCTCCTAAGATATACAGATATAGGAAAGGAAATGTCACTGTGGAACCAACTGAGACTCACTGACTTTTTTTCTGGTATTAACAAAAGCTGTTAGATGACATATGTATTTATTTAGACCTATAATCAGTTAAGTTAGGGGCAAAAACTATGCTGTGAATACGATCTAGAGCAGTGGGATATTATAACTGTAATATTCTAACTGTGGCTTAATTTGCAGTGAAGGATGATTTTATTAACTTTAATTTTATTCTCTCTTCTATTGTATATTTGTCATTATGGTTCAGCAGCTTATCTATGAGAAGTTGCATTAAATTTTTTCACCATAATAGTGTAAATTTGCCAGACATTTGACAATAATTCCTAGGTTTGTGCCTACAGAATGCGAGTCTTCATGGAAGACAGCAGGGCTGAGAGGGTTGAGTTGCTGAGATCAGATGAGGTTTGTTCAAGGAATGATGCCAGGCTGGAAGAATTTGTAACACCTTAATGCTATCAATGACATTACCTCTGTGCTCTCTCAGACTAGTAGACTGCTCATTATTGGAGTAAAGTTATTTTAGTTTGAGGTTTACACATCTTGCCACACTGATAATGGGGAGTATGGTCAGACCAGCGCTTTAACTCTTCCTCTTGGCATTGTCTTATGCTGGTTTGTTTTTTTTAGGGCTTTCAAGAGGCAATAATCCTAAATACCATGCATGGAAACAATAAACTGCTTGTTGTGACTTTACTTTGAATAAGTTCTCCTGCAGGGTATCATATTTAAGTAAATTGCCATCAAGTACAACAAGCAACACAATCAGTCACATTCAAACAGAGCCTTTTGATCATATTCTACGATGCAATCAAGAATCACATGAGAATTGAAGTCCACACCGACCTCATTCAAGGCTAACTAGGTGAGAGAGAAAGGACGATTAATTGTGGATGTCAACTAATTGGCTGATGAGCTAGCATGTAGGAACTTGCACTAGTTATATGTAATAACTGTATATAATTGTAAAAGGCTCATGTTCACAGTGCTCTGCAAATGTATGGTTACTCACAGCTGGAAGATTATTAACCTTGTTTCATGTGGGTACACACACTCCTTGCCTCCACATTTCCCTCAGATCAGAAAAAGATTTGGGGCTTTTTTATCCACAAGGCACATTAAGGTCACCAATTGGGAATTGCTAACTGATGGGTTAATTGGGGAAATATAGACTCTGTTGAACCTCAGCCAATAGTTTGGCTGATAGATTTAAACAGGGCAACAGATGTGGAGTTGGAACCTTTGAAAGAATCTGTGGCACTGACAGAGCACCATCTCTACCCCTATTTAAATTGCAAGCAGAACAGCAATATGACAAGGAGGTGAGAATTGTTGTTGTCTCGAAATATCCCTTAGTTGAAAAAAATGTGCACATTGGAAAATAAATGCTTCTCAGAGAAAATATTCATTCTGAATTCACACAGAGGCAGGAATGGCCTGCAGTTATAACCTTGACCGCCATTAGTGCCACTCATTTGCAAATAGATTTGTACAATCCTCTATGAACTCCCTTCTTCAAATACTTTCTCTGAATTCTCCTGGAAGGTAATTCTCTCCTTTCTTCCAAACCTAATCCCCAGCTTGCCTTTTTCAAATTTGATTGCTGGAAATTAGCCATGTAATGCTGGTTTTGCTAAAGTGCATTTTCGAATAACAGTTGCGTCTAATGTTCAAAGTAAATCCTTTGTGACTATGTGGTTCTATTTTCCCTACTTTCTACTTGACATCTCCAGTTGTGCAGGCTATGGATGAAATCCTGAGCTAATGAGAGTCGCTAGTAGGACTATTTGGAGACGTAGAAAGAGAAAAAGATCTCGAATGATCTGTTATATTATTTGTTGGCAATTTTAAATGTTGCCAGCCTTGATGTGTGTTTGGTCCCACCCTTCACACTTATGTTTGATTCTGAGATTGTATAAATTTAAAATTTCATCCACCTATCATTGACTGTGCTTAGAAGTTTTTAACAATTTTTAGTTAAATATTTTGTTCCCTCTTTCCATGACCAGCATTATTTTATTTTTAACTACTACTTAATTTTTTGAACATGAACTCCATCCCTATCCTTCTGTTGTGCTGAAAAAGTTTACCTCTTCTGAACTGAATGTCACCTAAAGCAGATCAGTTATGTATAGTCTATGCATCCTGCTCTTATTATTGGTTAACATCACAAATCCTTTGTGCTTCTGCTGACTGCTTTTCCTTGTGAGGAAAATGAATCAGAAAAGCTATTAGGCATAAAAAGAGATACCTAGGAAGATCTACCAAACACCTGAACTGACTACATATCTAGCACATTCAGAGTCTGTCATCTGCAGGTAAGAGCAGGGACCTGGCTTCAAAAATTTAACTGTAAGATACTTGTCTAAAGACGGTAGAAAATCTGTGGCAGAGAAAGAAACCAAACACAGCTCCACGCAGTGCTTGAGACAGCCCCTACCCGGAGACAAGGTGGTGCAACTCTGACCCCACTTTGCAAAACGTGGTTTGGATGTAACCTCTTGCATGCAGATGCTCTTTAAGTAAATAAAAGGCATCCTTTGTATTAGTGGCAAGTCAGTGATGCCAGCACTGGCTTTTGACTGCCTATAGAAAGGGAAAAAAATTCTGAATCTGCTAGGGCCAGGGCAGAGGACTGGGTGCACTTTGGAGTGGTAGAGCAAGCTGCTGAAATACTAGAAAGATCTTCTACCTCTCTTTCACCAGCCTGCCTGGGAAAGGGTTCAACATTCCACATGTCAAATATTAGACTTCTGTCTTTCTTAGAAGTTACTATTTCAAGAATTCCAGGTTCAGTGGTGTTTCCTCAAAGGGTAGCACTAACTAGGGTAAAGCCTTGGGTTCTCTGGCAGAGCCAGAATTTAGTTGCCTGGATCTATATAAAAGAAACTTCAAAAAATAAATGAGATTTCTTGACTTTCCTTGGTTTTGCTTGGTTTGGTTTCACATGGGTTTTGGGGATGTTTTCCTGAAGAGTTGTATTTGCATTACTGTGGCTTAAATGCTGCCACATTTTGATCATTAACCCTATTCTGAACCTCTGTAAGCATCTTAGGTATCAAAGAAACCTGCCCAAATATAGTTAATTTAGAACATATAGAAGAATCACCCTTTCAATAAAAAAAGACAGCTTACACAGACATGAAAGAGACTATTCATCATCGTGGGTGTTTGCATTCCTTGGCACTGGCACCGATACTTTAGAGTGTCTACCATATACTGAGGATGCTTTTCCTCGGTTCCTTGCATGAAGGGAATACGTTATAACCTAGCTCTGGTGAGTGATTAAGGACCATGACTAGCTCTTCTTGCAGTCCCTTTCTCTCTGCAATCTCAGTCCTAGCTTCAGAGGCAGATGGAGGCATAAACAGAATAGCTAAATTCTTCTTTATGTCTAAGAGACTACATGAGATGGCAGAAACACAAAACATTTTGCTATGAGTCCCAGAACTCATATGAGACAGAGTACATAGAGCATCCTAAATAGCTACTGAAACAGATGGCTTCCCTTCCCTTCCCTTCCCTTCCCTTCCCTTCCCCACATAAAGAGGAGAGGAACATGGATGCCTCAGTAAGAAGTGGGGCGTGGACTTTTGACACTTTGCATAACCAGAGAGAGCAGAGAGTGAAAGAGATCAAAACCTCCCCTGAGCAAGGCAGTGCACTTAAGGAGGGAAGAATGCAGGGCTGACAGCTATCAGCCCTCATAAAGCCCCTCTTCATTAATTATTAAACCCTGCCACCCTCAAATATTGTCTCACATGCCCTTCAGCCTTAATGCTCCCTGCTGTGCCCTGGGCTGCCACAAGTCCCCTTCACATCCCATTTATCCTGTGCTCCCTCTGTGCTGCAAGTTGTCTTCCTTCCAACTTTTAACTTGCTGAAGAGCAGTCACATGCATCATTTATTTTCCTTTCATCCTCTGAATTTTTGCCAGATTTAGATTATTTTACTATTTTAACTAATGCTTTCTTTTGTTCAGTTTTCTCCCAATACTCAAACATTCAAACAGACCCTGAAGAGGTAGCAACTGTAAGCACTGTGTATTAAATATCTGTCTGAGATGTGCAGGATGCATGGGCACAACCAGACAACAGCTCGTTGCCTTCTCAGTTTATACAGGCACAAGGTAAGCCTCCCAACTCTCCCCACAGCAAGACCCAGTTTTTCTGGAATGACAGTTTCTATTTCTTTCCCCAAGGAAGCTGCAGGACCAAAGCATTAAATGACATAAGCAGTGGGTAACCTCACATGTTTTCAGGGTAGTCAGTGTGACTCTTTTCTCTCACTTGCCTTTGCCTGAGAAGAAATTGAGAGGTGATTTGGTGTAAGAGCTTCTCATTACCAATTTCTTTCTTTAAATGTCTGCAGATCCCATCTCACAACTCTTCAGGTTCACACTAGATATCACAGTGAATAGAGATGGATGTTAAAAATCTAAGAGAAACAGAAATCATTGCCTAAATCTGGAGCACCGCTGTAATATCCCTGCTCAGTGTTCTGTATTGTTTTCTTTGTGGTATGGAAAATTTCTTGGAGAGGAAAAAGGCAAGCATGCACTGAAGAGTTCACTTGAAACATTTATCTTCCAAATCTAGGGTATCACTGGTGGTCAGCTGTGATATTATACATAAATCTACTGCAGATGAAACTGAGAAAAGCCTTTTCAATATTATTTTCAGCTACAGTGGTGACAGAAAACATTATGAATGTAATAAACAGAAAGAAGGAAATGCAAGCTTATACAGCAAGGCAGATTTACATTTTCCCCAGCTCTTCGCCAGCTAACAAAAGCACATCTCTTGCACTGGGGCCCACTTTTATTGGAGGTTGCTACAGCAACATCAGTCTTGCATCCAGATACATTTGAAGGTTGCAGTAACCTTCCTTTCCCCCTTGGTATTTAGAGGTGCTAGAAACATTCTGGAGATTCACTTTAAGCAAAGGAATCCCTCAAATGAAACAGGTGTTGAAGATGAATCATTTAACTTGACAGCTTATATCCCTATAGCCCTGACTGGAAAAGCTGTATCCAACTGAAGACATTCTTTTTATCATATTATTTTATTGATTACTGTCTTGTAGGATTATTAGTTGTAAATCTTAATGTTTCCCTGTCAAATGAGGATGCTGTGAGAAGACGTTCTGTTTATTTTTAGACAGAGGAAATCCTGATTAAAACTCTGTTCCTCTTTTTAACATTCTCATCTCTCATATCATGATCTCATCCTGTAAGGGTATCCAGTAGGGTAAACTGTGGGATATCCAGTAACAAAGTACAAGTGTGCTTCTGAACAACTAAACATATCTCAACCCAGCATGTGAGGAGTCCCAGCACTGAGTTGGGAATATAGGGAAAGAAAAAGTGAGTTCTGATGAAGGTGGATAGAAACATCACTACTATTGCTGGTCACCTTCCATCTCTTCACCACATAACTGATATGAACAAGTATAGCCTGAATCACAAAAAGATAACACAAAGAGACAAGCTGTGTTCAGTCATAGGGAAGAGTGTGACAAAGGAGCCACCAGGACCTGAATGTAAGCTAGGCAAATGTGTGTCTAAGAGGGTTGCAAACTTCTCACAAGATTTCTTTCCCCAGCCCCACTGAAGAATCCAGTGCCTTTCTAACTAGCCAAGGGGTGTGACCTTCCATGAGATCCCACCCCAAATTGCTTTCATTTGGCCTCTGTCATGAGCCTGGCAACTCTGTGTTGTGCGGCAGAGCAGCAAAGGCTTTGATTCACTGTTTGCATGGGAAAGAATTTAAACGCATTGAACTCTTTGTAGAAATGAAGTTTTCTTGGACCAGCCTGAAGGTTTACTGGGCATGACTGCTTCCCAGGGGATTTTCTCTGATGTGAACCAGAACCATCCCAGCTTTAGCTCTAATGACCTAGTATATTTTACTTCCTTCTGCACTTTGACTTTTAACACAATCACCTTTTTAGGTCCCAAAGCTGCAGTTGTACCCTTGCTCACTAACTCTTGGAGCAGCTTCAATAGATGAGGTATCCCTGAGGAAGAGCAGATCATACTATTGCCCTTGGGGTATTTCTAATATGGCAAAATTTTAAATACCAGTTTTGAAGATCTTCAGTTGGGTTGCCTTTGTAGGGTGCTGAGACCATCTCACAGATAGCATAACTACTGCGAAAAGTATTCATGCAAGTTCTGGCCCATTGTCAGCAAGTGCCCTAGCAATAAAGAAAAAGTACTTTTCATGCAAGAAAACACAGAAGAAATACATAAAACAGATTAGTGTAAGTGGGATACCTATAGTACAGAAACTACAAACTTCATCATCTATTCATTATGTTTCTAGGTGTCATATACAATGAATATAATCAAGAAACGGACTCAAGACATTGTGGCTGACTTTGAAATTTTAAATTAATTCTTTTTTACACTTAAATCTTTTTAAAGATTAAAGGTTACTTCCAGTTTATTCCTTTTTTCTTTTGAAGGCATTGGGGGACCTCCAGGGATTATTCTAAAAGCACAGACAGCATCAGAATGACTAAATTAAGGCAATTCTTGCTACAGCGAAGTGGAAGTACCAGAAGGAAAGATTGTTACAGCTTCTGCAATAAGTAAGGATCTTTCTGGTGAGGTCTTTAACTTGCATTTAGAACTAAACTCCAGAGAAGAAATTGAAGAATTAATCAACAATTTTTTCCCCTGTACCAATGGTAGTCCAAAAATTTGAGATATCTGTGTCAATGATTAACACCACAGCAACAATATTTTAGTATTTTCAGAGGGTCTGGTGGAGGTTAGAGGCAGATGGGGAAAGAAATGGTTTTGACTCTTAAGTTTTCATGTGATTCAGATGAAAAAGAACGTAAACCATTTCTCTGTATAATATAAAATCTATTTTTCCTTTTACCATGTGGCACATACCCCAAGCTACTTAGATGGCATGTGAAGGGAGTACAGAGAAAGGCATCTAAAGGGGTGGAAGCTGTCAAATGAACAAATTGCATGTATTTTCCTCTATGCAGCATGTGCATAGTCTAAGAAACCAAGAAAAGAAAGAAAATATTCCATTATGCTTTGTTTCTCATATCTGGCATCAAAGTCAGATTAAATGTTGGCCAAAGAAAGTACATAAATTCTGGGACCTGTTCAATGGGAGGTAGTGATCCTTTTCAAATTCATAACTTTGTAACAGAAAACCATCACTCATGGAATGCACTCCATTTGGTGAAAAGCATTCTTTCCAGCTCTTTTGAAAAAAATAAAATCAGGAGAGCTAAGCCACATTTTACTAAGATATGTAGATGAAGCCATATCAGAGGTGGAACTAACAGCAGCTTCGTAGCTAAGGGGTAACAAACTAACTAAGGTTATCTTTATTTAGGTTGTTGCTTGACTAGTGTGTCCTGATGGATTTGCATAAGTAAATTTAAAATATTTTGTTATATGTATTTTGGAAACTCATGCTGAAGAGAATTAATTTCTCCAAAAGGAGTGAGTCTTCAGAACTGTTGTTTTCATTAGATACAGCTTTTCTTGGCTTATGTAGCACAATAAGCATGGTCACAATGACTACCACTACCTAACTTGGTTAGCACCATTGCCTCTTTATTTATTTAATTATAATTGCTACTCTATGGACTTTTCATTAGTACTAGGAGCAAGAAAAACCATCACCCTGTTGCCAGGGTCAAGAATAGTTTATGAGAACTTGATCAGCTTCTGTGAGTTAGTGTTTGGCACACATTTAAGAGTGTTGTTCCCCTGTAGTTACCTTCATGTATTGACATTCCTACTGCAGTTTTTGTCTTTAAAAGAAAATAAAATATCATTCTTATTGGATATTACTTATATCAGAAAGTAGCTGAAATGTAAAGTTTTAAAAAAGTGTGTGAAATGCAGGTCAGTCAGCTCTGCTGTGAAGTTGGACTAAAAGTTAGCCACAGGCAAAGATATGAAGAATTCACAAGTCTTTCCAGCCAGCACACACATGTTCAAGAAACAGAAATCCATTCTTAATTTTGAAATGTTTCACTTCATAGAATAAATGGAGTAGAGACTGGATTAAAAAATGAAATGCTGAAGTGTGAAGTCATGGCCTCTGTGCTGATGCCTGTTTGCTGAAAACTCCACAGGGACCCCAAGACTTCGCATCTGCCTGCCTCTGAACGGCTTCGTGTGCTTGGTGGCATGCTAAACGGCTGGGAGCACTTAAGCAAAGAGATCTCTTCATGCTATAGACACATCATGGTCACCTTAGCTGAAGCTTGCTGCATCTAACTGCACACCCCAAGAATGTGGCTGGACCCTCCTAGGGCTGGTGCATGGAGTTAGTGAGGTCTAACTTCAGAGAGGTTGGGATTTTCCCTGGAGGAAAATCATCATCAGACTTTACATTCAACAGAGCTAAAATACTATATACAGCTACAAATTAGCTCTCTATTGTTTCAGTTCCATGATGGTATATATATTCATAGCTGTGGTATGTACAGAGATAGAGATAGACATATATGGTGCATTATAGTACTCTACACTCATACAATTTGGCATTTGAATGGGTAGCTAACCTAAATACAGCCATGGTAGTTCAGCAGATATCCATCTAATCTTTCTTAAAATACAATTCTGCTTTTTAAAATTACTTCATTAAAGTAGCATTTTCTGACTCAACAAGCTCATCTTCTGTGGGTATTTGATGGCTTAGATGCTTCCTTTAACGGTTGAAGTTCACTTTGGTCAATCATGCTTTTGACAGTCCTGCACTCTGAGGAAGAAATGGTTTTGTAGAAGCAGCATTCTGGGATGATCTCTGCAGCTCAGTAATTTCCAGGTTAACTCACAAGTGATTGGAAACTCCTCCACGCACTTCATTAACCCTGCAGGTTCAGCTTTTTTTGTGTGAAAAATAAAGCTGCTATTTCTTTTATGTGGATCATGTGTAGGAGAAAATGCAATATAGAACAAAAAAATATAATAAATTACACAAGTAAATTGCTCACAGTTTTGCTCTCTTCAATGACATTTTTCATTTGAGAAACTACTCCCCACCAGGAATGGAGTGATCACAATCTAGCCTTTGGCTAAAACACTTATAGGGCTGCATTCTGCTCTGCTCTGACCATCAAGAACGGTATTTTAAACAATGCTCAAAGAAGTGGAGAATGCTGTTCTGTAACTCATAGGTGTGCTTGCCACAGGTGACAGTGGTAAATGACTTCTGAGTAAAAATTTGTTTCAAACTTAGTAAGCAATCACCCCATGTCTGCAGAAGAGTATAAGTTGGTTCAATAATCAGAAAGGACAAAGACAATAGTCTGTCTCCTTTTAAAGCACAAAACATTTTCCAGAACGTCTCTCTGAGTTACCATTCTATTATCCCTGAACTCTCCTCTGACCTCAGAGTATGCTTTGCATTCCTGTCTTTATTTTACATTTTCAAAACAATTTCAAAGCAATTTCAATTCAGAAATAACATTTGACCAAATGTAAAGTGGCTGAAGTCTGCTCTTCACATTTGCTGCAATAAAACATTGAAGCCATCCTAAATACATTCTGGGGCAAAATGACTCACAGACATATAAACAAGCCAAAGCCTAAGTCTAGCTTCTATGCGACTAGTTTATAATGGAGGGGACACTCTAATTAGACTAGATGAAAGAAGCAGACAGAAAAGTGGGCCAATAAGGATGCTAATAGCACTTCTGAATGTGTAATCCAAGTGGTAGGATGACAGAAATGGAGCAAGAGATAGACACATATATGGAAATATAAGCAGCACTGTTGTTCAGCCAGGTTTGTTATATTCCCATGGAGACTTGTGCTGTATATGCTAAAAGCCACTCTTCTCCTACACACATTAAAAACACCTACCTGTTACAGACATGAATAAAAACAGCAAACTAAACACCTTTGGAAATAAGTCAAAGATATTAACATGTCAGTGATAGCTGTCTTCAGTAGTGTAGTTTTGTTTCAATAATAAATCCCTGTGGGAGAGAGAGGCATCCACAGAGTTTGGACATGAAAAATTTGAGTCCTCTGGAGGTCTTATTCACAGCTGACTGTACTAAATATAGAATTATTTCTATTACAATAGCTTTTGGTCAGCATTCTGACATACTACATACATGAACAATAATTCTAAGTAAAACTCATGAACATTACCTGTAACTAAACTTTGCTCTGTTAAAACCTATCTTCAGGTAAGCTACCCCATGGAATGTAATGGAACTGTTTGGGTAGGAACATTCCAAAACTCACACAAGAGCTAAGAGATTTCTGTTGATCACAAGAATTCCACACATGCATAAAGGATGGGATGCTGTGCTCTACCAGTACTGCAGAAAGCAACAGTTTGAATAAGCTCCTTTTCCAGATGCTTTCATTCTGCTCTGCTTGATTGGCTTACCTTGTCTGCATGTGATTTTGAAGCTCAGTTTGCATAGCTGGTTCTTTTTCTGTTCCCTAAAACTGCTTACACTATTTTTCACCAGCTTTGAGACAACTATCTTTCCTTCTTGGCATTAATTGAATAAGCAGATTTTAAGGATCTAGCTCTCTACCAAAAATGGAACAAACAATGAGTTGGAAAAGTTATAGAGTAATTAGTACTTCCTGCAACTACAGAAATGGTAGCAACGGATAAAGATGCCCTGATAGAAACAGATTTTGGACTCAGGTTCTTTTAATTACTATTTTATTGTCTAAGCAAATGTTTGATGTTTCTGGTGTCATATCAAAACAGAATAAAAGTAACAAAAAATAACTTCTGTTCCAGGTAATTTTAAGCTGACAGAAAATTTTTCTATGAGCATGTTGTTTTTGTAAGTAAAACATGCACAGATTAGCTCTTCAACTTATATTCATAGTGTCTGCTTATTGCTATAAGCCCTAATTTGGTGCCAGGCATCTAGAGAGAAAATGCAGCTTTCCCCTTATGATTCTTATAAAGGCAGGATGACAGACTAGGAACAAACCATTCCATCTCTGTTCCCACAGTAGTTCTGAGGTTTTGGAGCAATAACTTTGGAGCAGCTGACATAGTCATCCACAGTGGAAAAAGAAACGTACTCATAAACTCAAAAACAGGGCAGGTCTCCTAGTCTCAACAGGTGGTAGCAGGAGGTGGCTCTAAAAGGAAGTCAAATGCTTTAGTTTATTGCAAGAAGTTCTTTTAACTTCACACTAAACTGGGATGGAAGCATATACCTAACTGACGCTGCAGGGCCCTACATGTAGAACAATCTTTGATGAAAAGAAACCAAACCCCAAGCTCATTGAAGTCAATGGCAACATTCCCACTGACTTCAATGGAAACAGAAGGTAGCCCACAGTCATTACAGAATTGCTAAGAAGCTAAATTTATTTAAATTCAGATATGACAAACCTCCGTTGGTGATGGCTTCTCATAGAAGAGATTCTAGGAATAGTAAGAGCTGACTTTGGTATTTCCATTCTAGAAAAAGCATTAGAGAGATAGTGTACTGAGCTCAAAATGTGCTGAAGTCATTAAAAAAAACCCCAGGATACCACACCCAGTTTTTATAGCACAGATTCTTAATGAAGCCACTCTTGAAGGAACTTGGACTGATTCTTACAGGGAGCACTGGTTGCTAGAAAGCACAGATGTGAATCTAGAGAGGTTTTTGTTGAAAAATACATAATATTTAAGAACCTGAACACAATAGTTTATTGTTACTATTTTCACCCAACACAGTTGCTGCTTTGTTGTTGCTGCTGGCTTTGAAAGATGCATGTAAACAATGGGAAAAGATTCACAACTTCTAATTAAGAGACTTTTGTTAATGTTGAAAGCAGCAAATGTTCAGTATTCAGTGCCTCTGAAAGGATGGACAGTCTAGTGCCTCTCTCTGTACACAGGCAGTAGAAGGCACAGTATGTGATGGAGCTTGCCTAGAGCAGCCATTTTTAGTTTGACACAAGCAGACTAGTGGCAAACCGCCCTCAGTGATGACATGATAAAGAGTCCAGAAAAAGTTTAATAGACAGTAAAGCTCTTGAAAAAGTAGGACTGCTTCCTGAAAAGATTTTCTGAGGACATGTATGCAACCCATAGAAACAGCTCCTTTCTGGGTTTCAGGGTTGGTTTTTTTTAGTGAGTTTTCAAATTTCTCCAGCCAAAGTATAAAGTAATTTCAGTACTGCAATTTGAGGGATGCCATAACATTAAATTACACCCACTTAAATAATTACATCTCTTTAGCTACAAATGATAAAATAAACGTATCATGTTTAGCGTGTGCACTTTGCATGCAGTCATACAGCAGTTTACATGCAGAGTCTTTCCCAAAGTAGCAGAGGGGAAAAAGTCCTTCTGGAAATCTTTACGATTACACTAACATATTTGATTGTGGGAAACAATAATTCAAATAAGGCAAAGGTTATGGCAGAAAAATAGATGAAATCAAGTGGGAATAAGAGCTATAGCAAAAAAGACAAGTTTCAATCAGCATATTTTATTCTCATTCTTAAACTTGATTTATTGTTAAAGGAACAAGAATGTTAAATTATATCTCCTGTTGGCTTTATGAACTTCTCTTGACAAACTTGCCTTCTCAGAGCACATACAGCTAATAGAACTTTATTTTTACTCAAGTGGGCTATAACATACACAGAGAGAGTATGAGATAAGGAGGAAGTAGATGCTGTACCAGGGCATAAGAAAGAGAAAAACTGCAGATAAAAAACCCCCGAACTCTACAACAGGCAGTGAGGACTTTTCATCACATTTTATTATTTTGCCAAGGGAAAGGAAAGAGTGCCTTCAGTCTTTTAATATCAACCAAAACACCATCAGGAATCCCACCTGTTGTTATTTTAATCCACAGCACAGGATATATTTGTCCCTGGCCTTCCTGGGTGTCCAGTTCATGGAAGACTCCATCTGCAGTTGCCTCACCTCAGAAGTCAGGGCTCTTCTGTCCAGCTTGCTGCTGCTCTTGCTTTGTGAGTTGCAGCCTGCCCAGAAGGTGGTTATGCACATCTTCACATCTTCTTAAATAACTCTGCTACTCTGCTCTGACTGCTCCACACCTGTCTGCCTTGTAAAATATATTTCAAGATGTATTGGAAAAGAAAATAAAGAGAACACTGGAATGATGGTAATTGTTTGGTTCTTGGGGGTGGTTCAGTCCCTTTGCATATAGCAGTTAGAAATAAATTACAGTCTAAATGCAGCTCTGAAGTTGGATCTGAATTCCAATCAGTGAGAGACTTGCTATACCTTCTTCCTAAATCTCCTTAAGCCTCTTCTGAAATGGTTCATTTTTTTTCTCTTACAAAAGTGCAGTATTGATTTTTTTGTGTTCTTTGTAAACTATGTTCAAAACACAACAGCCAACACATCTAGTAGGGTAAAGGAAAGGTCTAATTCCTGTGCATGGATTTTTACACAACCTAACTAGTTCTTTTGTGAATGTCATTGAAAAACAGGGAGCAAGTAGGAAAAAAAAGCCACAAGGAAACTACAGGATATGATTCATAAAAATCCCATGTCTCTTCTATATGCTCATGCAGTCTTCTTTGAAAAAATAAATAGAAGTTTTTGTTCTTTAGCAATGTTCCAGTAAATAATACACAGACCAGAGAATAAGCAAGCTCAAAACAATGAGCTAAAATTAGAAGATGAATATTCAGCATCTAAAGTCACAAATACACACACTTGCTTTATAGTGTGAAAGCATCTGGAAGAAATATAGTCACATGGACTGTTTGGATGATGGCATTCGTACTGTTGTTCAGGAGATTCTTCCATCAGATACACACTCTTTGTGGATCCTTGAACTCTTTTAATCCTATCTATGAGAAGACGCAACAACTGGGCTGCTTTTGTGGTTGTTCTGAGGATGAAAACCTGGGTATTTACAACCACCTTGAATTTTCATGTGGAGTGCCACTGAAATAAAGTTATTTCTTCAGTCCACTTAGTTTAACAAAGTAATTCAGTTTGGGCCATTTTGCTAGTCCGAATAAGTCTACTTCCTTCTGAAATGGAAGAGAAAGACATGGTGTGCACTAATACTGACTGCTCATCAGTATTAATACCACTAATACCTTTTACAGAATACTTTTTCTCCTAACCTAAAAAAAAGTTCTATGCAGCCAGATACTTGCTAGCCACCATCAATTCTCAGTAGAACTTACCAGCTCAGTTGATAATCCTCTTACATTCACATGGGATACATGTTCAACAACACCAAGAAGCAGCAAATTCTACATAAGCATCTGAGCAACCATGACTCATGACCACGACCACTGCTTCCATACTGTGCCAACATCCAGGAGGCCTGTATGTACAGTACTGTACTGGGGCCACTGTGATAGCAATGGGAAAAATGTTAAAATGTTAAAAAGCAAAACCAAACCAAAACAAAACAAAGCAAGGTATCTCAATAGCATGCTGAAACCATAATTTTAACATCAACTTCCTCTCATTTGGCAGGGAAAAGAGGCAGAAATAGGAATCGATATGGCACAACACATGTTCATTCAGCTTTTATCTCACCATTTACCCTTTCTGACAAGGAGCCATTCAACACTTGCTACTCCTTTAAAAACTGCCAGTGGGTGGAAAGAAAGATTTTTCCTGGGGAGGAGGTCTCCAGGGGAAGCAGTGAAAAAGCATGAGAGAAGGAATCTGGAAGAATTCACTCCCACCCACCTACAGGAGGTTCCTAGAAGCATTGTTAGCCTAAAGGTTTCCTAAAATCCCACTCCACTTCTCCAAGGCAGGGTCATTTCTGTGGCAGGTTGATTTTAAAGCAGCAACGGTGTCTAGCTGGAACCACTCACAACGTTGGAATGTTAGAAGTAGTCCCAGGAGAGAGGGTTTAATGTACAAAATGCAGGTGAAGCAGCCAGAAAGACATGATGAATGCAATTTATCACAGTGCTTTGCAATTTATCACAATGGAATCACAGGAAACAAGCAAAGCAGAGAAGCAGATAGATAGACTAGATAGATTAAGCTCCTCTGGGCATAGAACTTCTTTGAAATATGCCAAGGAAATTACATGTTACACGTCCAAATTTCCAAACAATATTTTATTGATTGGAATGGAGCTATGCATTTCTGGGGCTGTGTTCCTTTTCCCTAGAAAGGAAAAAGATGTGTTATTCTGAAGACTGAAATAAAGCTAAAATTTTCGGATGTTGTTTTGCTTCATTTTGGTTTTAATCCACCTTTGGTTCAGCTTTGGATAGGTGCCAGGACGTAGGGATTTGCATGTGCAAATCAAGTGCCTGTACTTCCCAGAGACCCTTCTGCCCGCACCATTTTCCAGTTTAGGTGCATGACCACACACAGGAGCAATTTCAGTCTGAGAGCTACTTTTGACGATGTGTAAGTGATCAAAGTGTGCTCACAGCACAGTTCTTCCTTACTCCACTGCTTTTGCAGAGTGCCTTGCTCAAAACAGGTCTGTTGTATCAACGTAACAACTTCGAGTTTTACGGCAGCGGTGGCCAGAGTATTGCTGCAGTGTGCTGGATATTCCCCACCTCCCACAAAGCAGGGGCCTTACGGCTTTCAAAACAGCGCATGTACTATTTAAATTGTTTCACTGGGAGGAGAATTATGTGTTCTGCAATGCCTCAAGACAATAAGCCAAAGGAACTATAGAATATGAGCGTGGTGTTAAAGCTGGAGCTCTGCAATGCTCTGCTTTGTGTGCGTTTTAGCCTGCTATGTAACATTACTTTTACATTAACATTTGTGGTTCCTTTTTTATGCACTCCAGCTTCACTATGCTCCCCTCTTTATATTTTAACAGACAGATTCCTATGGTCCAACCAGGGTGGCATGTTCAAAGCTCCACTTCTTTTCAGCATTGATAAAAAATACCCACAACCAAAACAAACAGGAAAAAAAAAAAGCTGAGTGTTGAACAAGCTTACTTCAAATAGCTTTTATTCACACTATGACAAGACTATAGCCAAAGAATTATACAAAACACAAAACAAAAGGGATTTTAACAGCTCTGTTGAAGACTATTTCACGCCAATCCAATGCTCATATATCTATAATCAACAAAGTTTTGGAGCACAATATTACTTAACATTACTTACTGGATACTTTCAGATACAAAAATGTATCAGGAATAATAACAATAATCCACAGGTTCCTTTTGCTCTTATGGAAATACCACTATCAACCTTTACAAATTTTGCCCACTGATCCTTTATCCCTTAGAACCTGGTCTGCCTGGAAAGATAATTACAGATAAACTTTTAGTGTAGTGAGCAAAAGGACTATTTTTTATCATAGAAACAGCAAAATGATTTCCCAAGAAAAAAAATAGACATTTCAGCTATGCATCCCTAGACCGAAAAGTGAGTGTTGTAAAAACCCATGGCAATAAGTTTGCTTTGAAAGCTTTAGTTATGAATTCACCAGGTATTGCTTTATGTTCTCCTACTGCATCCTAACTTAGAATATTAAGCCAATCAAGAAATTTTAAATAGCAGTAAACTAAGCAACAAGAGACCTGTTCCCTAACACATGATGTATACACCATCTTGAAGTCAACAGAATATATCCACTGGTGTCAATGGTCTTTCAGACAGACTTTTCTAGAAGCAGAACTGGCACTTCATATCAGAAACAGGGATGTGTGGCCAAATTTAGATCTGCATCTGTGCTTTTTCTACAGTTTGTGTGTGGCTGACAAAGCATGTCAGAGAAGGGGTTTCAGTAGTCTTTGAATCAGGGTATGTTACAACTCTACTATTGCAAATGTGCCTCTGGCCATGCAGAAGTACCATCAGGAAGGGGATAATGTGTGGAGATCTTAGCACAGAATCACTCTCACTGCACAGCACCACTGTTACCAGTTTCATTCATCACTTGCCTTTAGATGATCCACACAGGACCACGTCTTCCTTATAAATTACAGCCCAACTCACAGTGTGCTAATTAACATCCAAATAGCAGTATCTTTGATGGCACAGAACAATTTATATTTTGCTATAAACTCTTCTAATATACTGAACCACAGAGCAGCGCATTAGAGCAGGATGAAAGACTGTGCAGAAGAGATATAATTAATAGTTGCTGGAATGTCCTTTTTGGTCTTCGCTCTCTGTGGTGTGTTATTTGCTGGAGACTGAAACAGAGCTAGTAACAAGATGTCATGGGACAAAAAGCTTTTGGATCAAGTGGAAATATTACATTGTTAAAATCAAAATGGGTCCCTTTTGAGGTTAGAGAGGAATGTGAGTTTCACAATTCCTTAACAATCAGCAGACAGCCAGCTAAATAGTACTCATAAAATACCACTTCAGTTTGGATCTATCACAAAAATGAAGCATTTAATTGCAGCTAGAAATGACAAAGATAAGCTCTTCTCATTCCCACACCAAGGGTAGGGGCATTTGTCAGAAAAGACACTTTTTTTTTTTGGTGGTTTTGCATGTGCTACAAAGGTGAATTCAATTATAGGTAAAAAGCCAAAGTGAGTGACATGACAAAGTAAAAGCTTAAATGATAATTAAGAACCCAAACTCCTCCAAATCCACGTTGAAAAGCAGGTAGCAGAACCTTGAGTTAAGACAAATTCTTTCCCAGCAAGTTCTCCCTCATCCCCTATGTACATATTCTGTTTTACTTCCATATGGAGTCTGTAAAAAAAGTACAATGGTTCACAAAACTCTGCTGTGACCTTTTAGAATAAAACAACCATGCACTGCTACACTTCTGGAAAGGCCACAACTGGGAAAAAAAAAATTACAAAAAAGTCTTTCCCAGTCAGTCATGTTATCAAGTGTCTGCTGGTGGCAGATATCTTCTGGGGCAAATGCACGGCACACACATCAGGGCAGCACACCTGGCTGCTGCTGCTTAGGGAAAAAGATTGCACAGCAAGGTTCATGTCTGCATGTGTGTGGGCATGCCTGTGGGTCAGAAGGGGCATTTCCCAAAGAATAAATACCCACTGGGCACCTTCTTGCCCCTGCAACCTAACAGAAGTTAGTTGCCTCACAGCCATCAGTGCCTTTGGAAAAGTTCCCTCTAATTCTTTGTCCCAGACACATTGCCCTGAAAGTGTCCTGCTGTCTGTCTACACAAATTAGTCAGTCTCTACATTCTTGTTCTCTACAGGACCTCTGGTGTTGGCTGCAGCAAAACCTTTCCAATATTTCATTTCCAGTTATGACTCTCAGCTTTTTAGGGAGACTGCACTTAGATAAGACACCAACTCAAATACCACATACTCTAGAGAGGGATTCATTTTGCCACTTCCATTCAGCTAGAAACATGTTGTTGATGTTTTTGCAAAGTAAAGAAATACCCATCTTTGTTTGCATAACAGCAGTTTATATTTTCTTTTTCTTTTATGATGTTTGTTTAAGATAGCTTAATGATTTTATTTTCCTCAGATTCATTTGCCTGGAATTAGTTACTTAATTTTCACTGAAAGTAAAATCAGGAAGGTACATAATTAAAAAAGGGACTAATTCTGTCATCTTTACATTGGCAAAATTCCCATGGACTTTTATTACTTGCTTGGAATTTTGCCTGAAAAAGGATCATATAAGCAAGCACTTCATTGCTGCAGATTATATTAAAGCCAAATGAGCACATACAGAATTCCTGCACACAGAGTCCAAAAGGGAAGTGCAAGACACTCTTAAGTTTTAGCAATTCTAAGATTTACTGCTTATCACTGTTCCCATTCCAGGTAAAAGCGTTAAGCTGGATAAAAATCATTCTTTTCTTGACATCCTGAGTCATACCTCTTTTTAGTTTTCATTTTCTAGCATGAATTTAAGCCCTAGGAATACAAGAAAAATACAAGAATACAAAAAAGCCCCACGGAGCTTAATATTTAGCCTCTAATGCTAAGGAAGAATATGCACTGGAGCAAGCATATTAGTGGTACTCACTGCTGATGCCTCTCTCATTTTGGAGACTGGTGGCTTAGTGTCACCTTTATCAGAGGCAGAGTGCAAATTCCTGCACAGTTCCCCTGTGAGCAAAAAGTTCGCTGCTAAAGGCAATGGCATCCTAGGCTGGCAGTGCTGTGGGACAGTCTGCTGCTGCTTGAAGCCCACATACCACCAGCACCAGCTGGCTCTGAGGGCTCTCAGCCACCTCCTCAGCTTCACCTTCTCCATAAAACCACACATACAGAAACCACCATTTCCTCCATCTCATTTCAGCTCATTTTAAGAAAAGTAATCTAAGCTCAGATTTAGATATTTTGGCAGTCAGCTTGAAATATCTGAGATTTAAATTTCAGAGGTGTCAATCTCCCTAGTCTAAGCTGAGGTCCATGGGAGACATAAGACTGTGACATCTCTGCAAAACCAGCTCCAAAACATCTGAATATGAACATTAGAAACGGAGAAATGTGCAATTCATGCATCTTTCTGAAATTCTTGGAATCTGTTGTTGAATCCAGCTAAAACTGGGCATTTATAAAAACTTCTATGTGAATATTTCCTTGAAAGTATGTCTAAAATTGCTGGGAGATATTTTAACTGTAATCCACGGGGAGCTATTGATGATAATAAAACATACTGTGAGAAGAAAACAGCAGCAAGTGAAACTGCCCTCTCAGAAAGCCCAGGTCTGCTTTGAAAGAAGTGTTGATATTCACCATAAGCCTCAATCATTTCCCAGAGGGTTGTACGGTGCCTTGTAATGACATAATCAAAAAGTAATGGTGTTCTGGACTTACAGGGGGAAAAAAAAAAAGGCAGGGCCTGATCCATTTCCCATTGAAAGGATCTTGCTATTTACTTCAGTGAGAACAGAGTTCTGGACACAATCTGTGTGCAGTTTATTTGCACATTTGCTTATCCAAATGATCTTAACTCTAACCAATAGCATGCCTTGATATCTGTCTGGGAGTATGCTTGTACAAATGCGTAAGTGTGAGTGTATAATGTGGTTTAATTCAAATTGTTCTGGCATTTTAAAAGCATTTTCAGCTACGAAGGACAGCTTTAGCTGATTTCCACCCCAGAATATAGACTTTAATTGGTAAATTTTTAACTCGCATTTCAGGCTGCAATTCATATTCAATTTCATGCAAGCTAAGGACATAAGCAGATTTTGCATTTGTGGGGTTGATTTTAAAATTATCTTACTATGCACTTCATTAAAATTTTGCAGCCATTATTTCAAAATGTGAAAAGCTCTACAAATTACTCAGCTCATCAGCTATGGTCCTCGAAGTGAAATTTCTTTGATGACCGCAAGAAAATTGCAGCAAATGGCAGGTAACATTGCCATCACAAGTCTGCTGAAAATGCACGACTAACTCTTGAATGCTTTAGTCTTCTGAACTACCCCTTCAGAACAGCCCAAAGTCAGGCAAGGTGGCTTACACCAGGAGTTAATTTAGGCTTCTGGGACTTTCTGCATTACTAAAATGGGTATGACTTTGCCTTGCAAATGGGGGGTAGAATTTTATTTCACTTTCTGAGGGGCATACATCCATTTTAGACTAAGCCTTTCAGAATAAAAGTTTACTTCACATTATAGGAAATGACATTCCTTTTTTAGACTTCCCTTTTCAAAGCATGCCTCAGATTTCTAACTTGTAGCAGAGAGCTTTTGTATAAGTAATAAAAGTCTTTAAAATTAAAATGCTAATCGTAAACAAACCCAAATGCATGAAAGATATAGTCTGACTGCATAACAAAAGAGAATTATATAATTCTATTTGAGTGAAATCTTTCATCTTTGATTTACAGGTTTGAGTCTGTCTATAACTGAAACCATATTGTTCCATATCTTTCATATCATGGCCTTCCCCAAAATCTTGTTTTAATTAAGGTTCCTTTCAGATTTCAGAATAAAAAGCATGACAGTCTTCACTTATGGCTTTAATATATCTTTTGAGTTTGGAAAATATATAAAAATGAACATCACTTGCTTTTAAAAGCTGAGCGAGCTATCAAACACTGCAAGCTGAATACTTCAAGGTATCTCCCAGGGTTCACTAGGTGAGAAAGTTGTAAACAAAATAAAAGTTGCTGTAGCAGCAGAGTTTTGTTCATTTGAAGCAGTCTTACATACATGCCCTATCTCTTTCTCTGACGGTAAGGCAACACGTGTAACAGTTTAAACGTTCATTATCAGCTAAAGGCACAACTCTATGTTACGTCCTCAAACATGGAATTAAACAGCTAAAGTCACATTGCAGGGAGATCTCGCTGCGCTTTTGGGATCTAAAACAAAGCCTAAACCCTTTGAAGCTTCTTAAGCAACATCAGTTCTCTTGGTGCAGGACTACATAAAAGAATCAGTTCATATTCACATGACGACCTGTAAAAATCACCCCCAGCACAATCTCCACAGAACACCTGAGCTTCAAACGAGCTGCACGCAGTTACTGACGATCGCTGCTCTCAGAGTCAGGGCGCAGAAACATTTCAGAGCAAACTAAAAACACATTTGAAAAGCCATCCATTTCTCAGAGAGAGACTACTTGATCTCTGCTGCACATATGGTGAGAGCTACTGTCAACTACAGAGGGTACAGCACTTGTATGTTTAAAGGCAGGAGATCGCTCGTTTCAGAGAATCGTGAATGTGTTTTTATGATAGAAAAGATTACACGAAAAGGGGAGTGACGGCCGGGATAAGGGAAAATAAAGCACCATTACACACAGTACTTCAGGGTATTTATGGTACAATAAGAAGTGCTTTCCTTTTAGCTAAAATCCCTCATCATAATTTACACACCTTTCACTTATTCACCTAAGATCTCATTACAGGGAGTTAAAAAATGGCACATAAAATAAAGGTGGGTTGGATTTTTTTTTTTCATTACACAGAGCAAAGAAATCAAATTCTATTAACAATTTAACACAGTATGAAAAAAATTACCCAGTAAAAAGTGTCAGAAAGTGATCTGTGGAGTTTACCAAGTATTTTGCTGTCTATTGCAACTCTCATATCTATAATCTATCATGTAGAATTTTGTAATACTCAATTTCACAATTTGTGTTGATGAGTGGGTCACACAGCATATAAAAGCATGCTCTAGGCTCTTTCTTCCAAGCCCATTTTACTGTAATTCTAGAATTGTAGTGGTTACATTTAAGGAATCTTTAGGGCCCTTTCAAGTTCATCCAAAGAACAAGTGAAGCTGCTATTCAGTTTTGTGCCCAGTGTTTATGTTCCATCTCATCTGTGCCACCCAAGCAGCAGACAAGACATGTCTGAGGGTGCTTTGGGGGGATACACAATGATGTCACCCACAGGAAATATCAGGGAGTACTTGGCACTTCACAAGGCTGGCTCTTCTTCCATGGGCTCGCCAGCAGCTCTGTAAAAATAAACAGGCAATCAGAATACGGCACAAGAGTACACAATGACATTGTAGATTTTCATGCATAATCAAAGTTGATTTTTCAGCTCTCACTGATGTTTATTTGTGTTATTCAGTTATCCATAAATAGAGTTTCTTTCCTAGGAAGTATAAACAAGTGTCAAGTGGGAAAACATTTTAGATCCATGCAATCACTGAAAATGTTCCTGTTTATATTAAAATATGTCAGAATATTTTATAACTTTTTGTCCAGAAATGTACATGCTTTCTGTCAACAGAGTCAAATAATTTCATGAAAAAATAGCTATAATACTTTTATTTTGCAAGTGTTTGCAACTAAAAATACACACACTTATTTTTTCAAGTGGGCCCACACCACTAAAGCAAAATAATTCACTAGTAGACAAGTAGTTAGGAGTGTTTGTTTTAGGGTTCTTCAGTCCTCTGATTTTTTATTCTGTGCTTTCACAAATGTATTGCCTGCCTGCCTGCAACTACTGAGACCAAATTCTAAACTTGATCAGCAAGATCACTGTCATAGGGAAGGTGTCTCTTAATAATATCAAAGCTGATTATGCACATATCTTTTATTTGAAAGCCTCTGGGAAATATTCGGCTTAGACAAGATGAGCTCTTTAAAACAACCAATAAGAAAATAATGGGGACATATGCTAAGATGCTGTAAAGTGTCATAATCCCTTTTATCTGACAAGCAACTGCACCTGAAGATTATGCTGGCAATTACAAAATGGGAAGCTTCTGAGTTCACAGTAAGACCTCACTATTGAAGTGTGAAAAAATGTGGACATACACTGTTTTTCACCTCAGTCTGGCAGAATACCATAGGACAAAAATGAACTTAAGACCTCCTTAAAAATAGTAACTTCAAGAAATTTTGAAACTAGGAGAGAGTTAAAAGTAAATGCAAATTAATAAATTAGAAAGAAGTTTAGCAGTTAAATCTTGTAAGCCGGTACAATAACTGGCTTCAGTAAAACATCCCTCAGAAAGTACAAATTCATGAGACCCCATGGAAAAAAAAAGTAATTAATAGGGGCTTGCAAAGGCTTCAGTAGTTTATTCAGCAAGGAAGCCAGAGAATTTTAAATGAATCTGGAGTTTATTAAAGTCCTTCACAATGAAAAACTCAGCAGTGTGTCTTTAAATTATTTTATACAGGTTATTCCTTTATGATTTGGAATGATCATAGCTAGTATGTTGAAAAATATGTCAGATGAACGATATATGAAAAAGATGTTTTCCAGACTAATCACTTTCCAAAGGGTTATTGACCCTGAAAGATTATTCATCAATAAATCTCAAATCTTTTTTTCCTCACCACATGGTGGAGAATGTTTCCTATGTACAGTAAACACTGCAGCTCCCTCACCACTGAGAGGCGAGGTGAAGCCCTCTTGCATTCCCTCTTTTTCTCCTCCTGCATTATTCTGGCTTGCAGCAGAGACTGTACAGTGGCAACCAGGGTGGGATGGAGCCCAGCCTGCTCCTGAGGTCGTCAGGTGTGATAAAGGATCATACACCATTTGGAGAATTGATACTGATGGTTTCTGTTGCTGTTGTGTTGACTACAAGCATCCAATTTCTCCAGCCACTTTTGGAAGACCTGTATGTCCTCTGTCATAACACAAAATTGCAACAAACCCTTGTTAAACATCCAAGACCTAATGGAGCTGTCTAGAAAGAGGGTAATTTGGAAGTAGATAACAGTTCAGTTTCTAGGTTCTGCTGTGAGTAAATAATGAGAAGACACAGTAGCCAGTACATTTCAACTGGAGGTTGGCAGAGCAGGAAGAAGTGGAGCTCTGGAAAACCTCTGGAAGCAAAAGTGGGGTTTGGGTTATTCATAAAGATCTAGAGAAGGAGGATATGTGGCAGTTTGTTCACATGCATTTGGCTTCTGGGACTGACATACTGATGACCATAGTACAATTAAGAGATTACCTTATTCAGGTTTTAGTCCCAGGTAATTCTTGACTGACAAGGGTGCTTCTGAGTCCCAGCACTGACCTTGAGTGCGGTATTATAATATATTCCAATATATTTCAACAACATGCCAATATTCTGCATCAGTAACAATATAAATTTTTATACCTGAGTGCCATATACAAGGTCCTTTTTTTGGAAAAGGAAAAGAGGTTAGGATGCCCTAGAAAATCCAGCTGTTGTCTCTCAGTGAGGATATTCTCATAGCCTTCTCCAGTCTACTTTCGAGGACTTGTGTGTGCTTTATATTTATTATATTCCTGTCAGAGAAGTCACTGGATCTATCCAATGGCTTATCATTACAAACATACATTTTTATGTCATAACAGCTTAGGCAAGAGTTTTGTGTGAGAGCCAGTAAAGTTTTAGGGCCCTTACTGTAGTGAGAAAAACACTGTAGTCCCATAACATTGAGTGGTGAACCAATATATACCTATGCTGCTGAAATCAGATGTTCTTAAAAAAAACCAAAAACAAAAAATCAAGGGGGCAGAGTCTGACAGACCAAATTTATGTTACTTCAGTTATGTCACTGCTAGTTACATCAGTTCAGTCAGTCTTCCTGTAGCTGACAAGAAGTTGGCATAAAACCATAAAACAGGCAAACCCTTCCATCCTTTATTGTATGCTCTGACTGGTTCCTTGGAGATGCAGCTGTGAGCTTGGGTCTGATCTGGACTGATTTTACACCCTCAGCAGATTCAGACTGGGACTGTCATGATTGTAGAACCACAGCTGTGATCTTTTCATTAAGGTTTTACTGTGGCTCATTTAAACTGCAGATTCCTGTGAGCAGAGCCCTTTTGCACTCCCTCTGTTTAATTTGTTGTGCTGGGACCACTGCTCACCTATAGCTCTCTGTACGTACAATTCACACTATGAAGTAGACTTTTTGCAGTTAATGCTAAACAAAATGATTCAGTTTAAACCTTAAAAGGAAAGAAATAGATGAAGTAAAAATCCTAACATATGGATAAAATCTGGCAAAACATGTGACATCTTCAGTATTGTTCTGTGGTAGTTGAGATTAAATGGCAACCACATTATTTATGAGGATATTATTTAAAGTAGTTCATATCTACACTTCAAAAAAGTTAGTATTTAAGAATATAGAAAGAACTGGTGCATCATCCAAAAAAGTAAAGCTTTCTCTTACCTTATTTTTTAAATTAGAATTACAGAGATTCCTCATAGCTACATCATCACACACATAAAAATAAAAATTCAAGGTATGCTTCCAAGTCACAGGAACTGCTGAACAAAAGAGAGATTTTCTGGCATGGTATGGCTGTTTTATGCCATAATCTGCTCCTAATTTAACTCAGCTGTCTCAGGGAAGATCTTTGTAATTGAAAAATGATCCTCTGGTAGCTGAGAGCTGAGAAAAAAGAGGTGCATTTCTATACCATGGAGATGATTCGAAGAGTGTCTAAAGACATCATAGAAGAAATCCTGAGTAACTGTATTTCCTTGTAAAAATGGACTTTGTATGGAACTAGAAATAAAAACCATCATAGTTTAAGAGGAGAATAAGGTAACTACATATACACTGTCAAAAAAGGAAGTAATGTCCAAAAAAGGCAAATTAAATAAACTATAAACTCTGGCAAGTTAAATGTAAACCCTCAATGAGACAGGCCAAAGGAGAGTCTGAAGAGCAACATATTAAAGGCATAAAAACTAATAATAAAAGGATCTTTCAAAATATATCAGAAGAAAGGATCAAAGCACAGAAGGAGCATCAAGGAAGGTAGACCACAAAAGCAGAATGAACTATTTACATCGCTGTTCACTAGAGGAGCATCAGGAAGATTTTATTATTTGCAGCTGAACTATCTTAAACCGAATCAGCACTAGAACACACTGATATATTAAAGACTGCCAAACTGCTGAAAGCAGATGCTATTTGTCCACTGAGTTCTAGGGGAATGAAATTATGATGTTGCTAAAGAAATAATTACTGAGCATATTCTGCTACTTAACTCAGCATCCACACAAGATGTAGAGAAGGTAAGAAATGCAATTCCCATTTTGGAAACTACAGGAGACACAGTAAGCCTATATTGGGAAATTGAAAGAAGCTATCATCAGTGATAGAACTAGTAAGCATTTAGGTAACAGTAACTTAGGTAAGAGTTGTGTCTTACTTACTACTTACAAAGAAAGAAAGCCTTATAAATTTATTAGAAGTTTGTGAAGGAAATGAAGGAAGACAGATCAAGTGACATCCCTGTCCAGAGAAACTCTTCCAACAATTTTATCCAAATGCTTTGAGGAACCTAGGTTATGAGAGAAGATAGTCTCACAGATTAACAATCCATCCAAAGCAGGAAACAGATAATAATATTGGTGAATTTTCACTATAGAGGGATTCTCCAGAGCATCTGAAAAAGATTTGGCAGACTACCAGTAGATTTAGGTGATAATGTTTGTTGATCATGACAAATCACTTATACTATTCAGTTCTGAATCTCATAACACCATTTCTGAGTGGAAAAGAAATGCAAAAGCAATGGGGCAGAGACAGTGAGTAAAAAAAGAGCTGCTTTGATTTCTCACAATGCAAGATCCAGGGATTCCTCAATCAATATATTGGTTAATATCTTTAGAGCAAAGAAAAAGAAGTGCAATGCCTGGTGAGGCTGTGGAATTCACTATCTGAGTGTCAAAAGCGTAAGTTGGTTCAAAAAAAATCTTTGAAGAGTTTATGCCTAGGTTATGCCTGGGTAAGTGTCCTGGAGGCTTTTACACAGGATGGGTCAGATACAGCTGTTGAGATCTACCAACATCAGAGCAAGGCTGACTCTCAAAGTCCTTGGCTCCTGGTTCTCTTCCTTACACACTCACCACCAGGGGATGAGAGGAAGGTGGGCAAGACAAAGCTGCAGCCTGACCAGGGGAAGCTGTTCTTCAGCTCCTGAGCCTGACTGTGGCTGTAGATTCTCTGGGACATGGCCAGGTAGGTGAAGGTTACTCAGTACAGCTCAGGTAGACACTCAAGTAGTGAAATGCCAAGTGAAGCTTTATGAGTTGATACACAAACACAGCAAGTAACCCTAGATGGTGGCTAATTGTACCCATGATCCAACTAGTTGCTCTAGTATATAGTATATGTAACAATGCACTCTGGCTGAAACTGCAACTGGTAGCTCTGTAACACTAAGAGTAATATCTATAAATCACACTTTGTTTTAATTTCCATTTAAGTAAAATCTATGCTCAGCTGAATGAGGGCCAAAAAGTCAAATTCTGATAAAAGTAATTCTCAAGATTTACTGTTTGGTGTAAGTGCAAGAGATCTCCCTCCACGCATTTTTATTTTTCCATTTTAAGAAACATACAGAAGCTCCAATGTATCAGGGACAGCACTGTACTGAATATTTTCATAGCACAATTTCTGAAATGGGTGTCTAGCCCAAGCAAAATTCTAATTACCTAAATCTGTATCTCACATAGAGAATAAGCAGTTATCAACACACAAAAGTTATGGTAGTTAGAAATGCTTTATAGGGCATGCTTGTTCCTTTAATTGTATCTCTGTATTTAAATCTGTGTTAGCAGCATGCATATTTTCTTTCCTATCCACAAACTCTTTTTTCTATATCTGTTCTCTTCTGAAGTCTATAATCAAGCTTAAATTGGATCTTAAAATGCAGAGTTGTGCTTTGGTAAAATAAAACACCAAAAACATAGCAGCTTTTCATGGTTCTTCCTTTAGCCTGCCAGAGAAAATAAAATAAAAAAATAATCGGCACTGTCACTTGAAGAAAAGAAAGACAGCGAGAAGAAAGAAAGAGAAATACTTAAGATGGGCCCTAGCCAGGAGCATTTTATACTGTATTCATCAGTGGTAAATGAGTCAGATATGAGTTGGCCAGGAAAAGAGCTGCTTTACCCAAAATATGAGTTTAAAGTGAGTCATCTCACTCCAAACACCAATATATTCTCCAACATAACTGGCAAGAGTTTCCTGCAAAAAGACTCTTGTTGCCGCTTTCTTCATCTGGAGGCCTGACCATCCAACGCTGATCTCTACCATAAATTCAGTGAAACAGGATTAGAGATGCAGGCCAGAATTATCAGCCTGGCTGACCACGGTGGCAATTAGAGTAAATCAGCTCCTGGCATAATGAAGGAACCCTTCAGGCTGCCCTGCCATCCATGGCACTTTCTGCTCTGATCCCACTCTACCTGTTTCAATCAACTTTCCAAAACACTCAAAGCAAAGGCTTGCAACAGACCTTCAGAAGGTGGCCCCCATCTACAATGAGGAGAGGAGAAGCACATCTATACCGGCCTTATCAAGAGGGCTTGAGAGCCCAAAGAACTCCTCATGTCCCTGTAGCCCTGTCATTTGCCATAGAAAGGCATTGGAGAAGAAGCATTGCATCCTTGGTCCTTAATTACAACAAATATAACAAGTATGAAAAAGCAAAGTTGGACTCATCACTACATTACTGCAGTTTGTGTTGGTATGTGCCTGTGAAGTGAAGGGCATGTTTCTGGGAAATGAATGAAATTATACTGGCATGAAACCAGAAAGTGCAATGTCGAATCACTCCTTAGATTTATGTTCCCATGCTGGACTTTCATTCATGCTCAAAGCGCAGCCAGGTCCTCTTAGGTCTCCCTGCAGCTCAGAGGACCTTCAAAATCAGACCTTCAGAGTGACCATTTTTGAGTCCATAATCCCCCTTGCATTCTGCAGGAAGAAAACAGAGAATGATGTCCTGAAGCCTCAGAAAATCTAACACTCAATTTTGGCCTAGTGGAACAGCACTTATGTTGTCCTACTGCTCTCCAATGGCAATCTGGCTTCAGGCAACTTCTTTGCCGGTTACAAATGTGGAAACAGACTTAGGAATGGATGCGTGCATAAGGAGTATTTTTGTGCTGCAGAAAACATCTCTGCAGCACCACAGAAGATATTTCAAACGAAGCCATTTTTCCACAGAACAATTCATCACAACGGATTCATCCCTATAAGAGTCCAGAACTGATGAAGTGTAATGAATCTGGCAGCCACATGAATTCCACTTGTGTACATTTCAGCACATCCATTTTTTCTGTTTGTTTCAGCTCTGCCCTGAAATTCTGTTTTCAGAATGGGCGGAAACTGTCACACGTGTTCCATAAGTAGGTAATAAATACAGTAATTAAGTGCAGCATTAGTCAAAGGGTCAGTTTGTTCAAATCATGTCGGATCAGCAGTTGCTCTCAATGGCTGTAGTTTTAAGTGAGTGGAAGCGCAAAACAAATAACAATTCATGGTTATTCTGAGCAACGTGAAAATACACAAAATTAACCACACCCTTTTTCAGACAATTTAAAGCTTTGCTTTGTTTGACTGCACTAGTTCCAACACTTTAACTGAAATTCTCTGTATTGCAGAACTATGCACACCCAAAGCAGAGACCTTTCTGTCTCTGGCCAGCAGAAGTGTTTCATAACTGCCACATGACAAACCTTGCATTATTCCTTAGCTGAGCACTGATTAGCACTCTCACAAATCTAAAATATGTCTCCTGTTTCTCATGGATTCTGCCCTTAGATTTTATGGATTTTTTTGCAATCATACTAACATAAGAACAGTCACAGCATATTAAAACATAATTACAAACGGAAAGGTAATTATACAAATACTGTGAACTTTACTAGCTAGCTCTGCTCCCTGCGTGTCCCATTGAGCCATGTCTATTAACTCATTGACAGATGAGTGCTCCCACTGTTGTGAGACGTTCACTCCCAAATGCATCCATAGCTTTTAGCACTGTGCTATTCCCCTAGATGCCTATCAGTTCAGTTCTGATTAAAAGAGCTAACACATGAGGCAAGAATCTAATCAAACAAGTAGCTGTCTTGACGTAGGAGCCGTGGATCCATTCTGGCTCCACTCCCACCACCACTGCGCTACCCACAGCTCCCTCCTTTCTCTCCTGTTGTTACACAGCTCTGCTCCACAGCCTGCAGGGAACTGATGACTTTCCTTATAAGGCTATTTTTTCCTTTCCTCCTCCCTCCCCTGTTTTCTGCATGTGATGGAAACTGAATGGTTCCACCGCATTTTGGGTCTTTGTCTACTGACGAAGGCCAGGAAAGTTTGTCCTTAAAATGAGTAAATAGGGAACTCCAAGAACTTCTGTAGTGGCTTTTACGATTCCCAGCAGCTCTTTGAAGAAACACTGTTTTGTAGATGACACAGTATTCAGTGTATTCATTTTTTTCATCTCTAATTGGCAAAAAACACAGTAGCAGTTATTGTATCATTTTCTCAATTTGTGAAATTGAAAGCAATCTTCATTAACACAAAAAGCAGATGACAAGCTGGAAAAAACAGCGTTCTTATTCTTTGTTGGTGTACCTTCATCTTGGTGCACAGAAAACTTTGGCCCTAATCCTGGTCAGGACTGCTTTAATTTTTATACTGGCATCACTCCATTGCTTCCAGGGAAGTAACTTTTAATGGCTGCCTAATACCATTTAATAACAATCTAAGTCCATCCTTACCAAATTTATCTGACCGTGTGTTGAATGCCTTTCTAGAAAACTGAAATTAAACCTGGTTTGAATAGCTTATATAAGAACGTGGCTGACTACACTTGATCTTGTCTCATATTGCACTTTTAAGTGATTGAGAGCATTAGGCATGGGGAGAAAACAAGGTTCTTGTACTAATCATAAACCTTAGTAAAGAATTACATGCAGAAAAAAAAAAACCTGCTAGCATAGAATACCTCTGCTTTTGGTGGCCAAGTGAGAGAACTCAAATCCAGGGATGAAAAATCCCACGTACTTCAATTAGCAGATAAATTTGAAACAACTTTTAGTCTAGCTGTCTTCTTCATCTCATCTGACTGGACTGAAAGCCTTGTCCTCTACAACATTTGCATGCACTTACCTGGTGCCTTCCTGAGGGATACACTGCTCGACATCCACTGAAAGAGAGGCCATAGCAGACACCGTTTCTGTCTCCTCCCTCTCTTGTTTCTGAGACTCAGCCAGAGCACAATCCACTGGCACAGAGTATGGCTCCACTGACTTCCAGTACTTGCCTAAGGAAAACACATGTAATAATTTATGGGTATTTTAGCTAGCATGGTGGTACAAGCACAGTAATCACTTAGTTCAACACTTAGTTGATTACAATTTAAAATCACTGTGATGTAAGCAGTACAGTTGAAATTTCAGACTGCAGTGAAGAGGTATATTTCTGAACCTAAGAAAACCAAGCTGGAAAGTGCTTTTATTCCAAGGGCTGTGTCACACCCTTCCCCAGAAGGTAATAAACTGGAGGAGTAACACACAGACTAATGAATGCATAGTGTTGGACAGACTTGGCTTTATCTACGCAAGGTGAAGGGAGTTCAGGGCAGGGTTAATACCTAGAAGCTCTGATATGGCAGGCAGTTGATGTATATACAGCAGATAGGACTAGAAAAATGAACATTGCTGTAAAAAGTGCTCACACAGCACTGTCTTGAAAAAGGAAAAAGTCAGAAATGCCAGCTTGGACTGAAGTGATGTTGCCAGAACAATCAGGTTTGTTAGTCCTGGATGGTCTTTCTCCTCCAACCTCAGGGCGTATACTAGAACAATAATTTATTTTAAACTTTCATATATGAACTGGCTGTTGCTGGAAAGCTGCCAGATAGCATAAGGAATAGAGCTTTCTGGTTTGCTGTGTAAAAACAGAGCAGTGGATTAAAAGCATGAGTATTCTCAGCTTTTCTGCAACAGAACAGACAGCAAGAAGCTTCTCAAGCAAGACAACAATAATGGCAGGTGACTTATTTCCAAAATATAAAGTGGTCTGCTACTGCAGTGCTATTAAGAAACAGAGGTTGATTAGTGGTAACCAGAAGAACAAGTAAGAATTTACATATGTATTTCTTACAGTCCAGTAAGCCACCTAGCACTCACTAATTGCCAGGTGGATGACACCTGGAAAGTAGGAGCTTTGGGAAGGCTGGGAGCTCTGGACCAGAGCTTATTCAGTGTTTAGCAAGAAGCTTCCAGCAGCTGCTGCAGAGGTTGGGTCAGGGTACTTATCTGGGAATTAGATGGAGGGTTTCAACAGCTGTGAAAGAGAAGGGATCAAGTGGGGGACTTTTCAGAGGGCTAAAGGGAGGATTTTGGCAGCTGGGCAGCAGGCTGAGTTGAGGTGCTTATCCAGAGGGTAGCTGGAGGCTTTGACAGCTGGGAGCCCAGGCCAGCAGTGGTGCTGCCTGTGCTGCACAAAGGCTGCTGAAAACTCCCTCTTTGGTAACACAGCTCTCAACACGGTTTCAGGCTTTTTGAAAGATGAAATTTTCCCTCCAGTGAGAAAGCAGCTGTCAATAAAGCCTGAAAATGTCTTTATTCAAAAACATCACTGCAAGATGAAAGCCCAAGTCAATCTGCAAGAACAACTAGCGAGCATGGCTAGCATGTTTCTTTGAACTCTAATAGTGTGCACATTTGAGTAGTTAGTAGAATCTTTAAATAACGGGGACCTTCTGGGGATAAAATGTAAAGTGTATTAAGTATCCTACAAAGTTGAGATTAAGTGTTAGGAGGTTGGCTATGCTCCAAAAGCATGAAAGACACAGCTAAAAAGTTATGTACATAACAGTAGGCTCAATGATTGGAGCCTGGCAAATTTTATAAAAACAAGACAAAAATATTCTCTATTATTACTGTGCTCAGAGACCATATTCTCTATTCATTAAAATATACTAAAAACAAACAAAAAAGTTATATGAGCATTCCACAATGTTCTCACAGATTATATGTGCAAAAGTCAGTCTTTGCAATATACACCCAATTCAAACCCTATAATTTATGAGCTAAATGTTCGCAGAGTGGGTGGGGGTTTTGTTGCAGAAACAGATGTGCAAGAAAATCAAATCTGTTGGCATGGGAATAATACCCCCTCTTGCCTATAAAAGAAATGAACCCATGTTCACTGCTGGAGTTTTCAAGGGTTCTTATTCATAAAATAAAATATTAGTACCCAGCTACCACTGTGTTGCTCTCCTGCAGCAACAATAAAACAGCATCAGTGAGGATTGCTACATCACATTCATTCATTCACACACAGGCTCACACACCATCTATCCCCTGAATCCTGACTTTCTTTTCACACTAAAGCTCAGGGCTAATTTCAGCATATTAGTGGGCTCTCGGTTCCCATTTAACTGCCCTTCACTCCTAAATGATGAGTGATTTTCCTTGTTTCTCTGTATCAAGAGTTGTATTATGAGAAGGGCTTCAGTGATAAAGAGAGAGAGCAAAGTCAGGCCAGGAAGCAGGTGGCAGCACCTATGCTGCAGTGGAGGGTCTTGGAAAAGGTGAGTACATGGCAGGGTGTTTGTGATTTGTGGGAGGAAACTTTAAAGCAGTTCCAATTAGGAATAGCATCCGGGTAGCAGAGGACACCTCATGAAAAGAGGGCTTTCTGATGCTTGTGAAAAAGCAAAGGTAGTTTTTTTGTTTAAAATGAGAGAGGTGTACACTACAGACACCTGTGGTAACCAGAGCACCTTTGCAAACTTCTTTTTATGAAGAACAATATTCTTATGTTGTGCACAAAACACACAGGACTTGCATGTGTGCTCAACCAGAAGAGTTTCAGGCAAAGTTTTGTGGAACAGGGAAGCATCCACAGCATGCAGCTGCAAAGGAGCTTTGTTATAAACCCTAGGTATGTTGTGGATTGACAAATAAATGAGCTCAAAAAGCATTTGCCTCAAACTGCTCAGATCTCTGAAAATGCCATTTCTACTGTGCTATACTGGAATGTGAAATTCTACCGGTCCTGTTACATTCATTGAGAAGAACTTGGTGGAGCTCAGGGGAAAGAATGAAGCACACTGCTGGTTTCATTCATACAAAACTCGAAGAGCAATCATAGCTTGCAAGAACAAACAATGAAATCAAATCAGTCTTCTAGGTATGCTTTGGCTTTCAGCATGAAAATGTGCTTAAGTCTCACTCAAAGATTTGTGGATACACTGATTATTACCAGGAAATAATAAAAGTGAAAGTTTCTGTCACCGTTACAGGCATTTGTTATTGCCTTTCACAAATAGATTTGGACATGCCATACCATGGCTTGTTGAAAAAAAACAGTGTGGGGGTCGTGTTCAAGCTAGGATTGCTTAGAAATAGCATGTTACATGGGTGTGGGAACTGCTACTTCCAAATGTATTACATTTCCAAAGGAGCTTTGGATCACTGTCACAAACAAAACATTTATACAAATTCCATTCTAGTTGGAATGAAGTTGTTTCTTCTCATTGTCTCCCTTAGTTTTGTATCTTCAATATTTTTTTGCAGCAAATGCAGAGGAGGAACATTTTTGTCTAAAATATTGCTAATATTCATTATCAAAGTTAGATCACAGAAATACAGACTCAACATACATGCAAGCAATCATCCAAACAAATCTGTCTTTCTCAGTAACTCTCAAGGTGTTACCCTACAGCCTAATGCTTTACAGCCTGCATAACTCCCTATAACATTCCACATGTACTTCTCTTAATTCCGTCTAATCATGTATCCTCCATAAAGCTGCACTAAGCTTCCTCTATACTTCTTTTTGTCAACCAAGCATTTTTTCTCTAATACTTGGTCTCTCTCCAGACAAAATGATATATGCATAACCTTTTAGGTAATAGCTGCAGGAAAAGACAGAATATTGTGTATAAACAACTCCAAATCCTGAGCAGCTTGACTTAGGTTTCAGAAAAGCAGTCCACTGAACTGCTCCTACTGTACCAGCTCAGCTCATATCTAAGCTAGTGCTGAACAAGCAAGTTAAATCACTCTGCAGAACTCTGAACTATGTTTTTAGATACACACTATATATTTGTTCCTAAGTCCATTCCTTTTTCTGAACTGCCATCATTTGTGTGTATTTCTAGTAAGACACTGTCTTTCTGGAGACAGCATTTTCTTTCTTAATTCACCTTTTTTTTTGTTTCAGATCCATTTTCATTGAATATATCTTATTTCAAACAGAACTGTATATTTTCTTCACATCTGTTGCCTGGTTGCAGTTTTCTTTCCTTATTTTCATTTTCAAATCTGCTCTGTCTCCCATAGTATATTAATTTCCTTAACTTGCTGATTCCTTCCAGATCACTAAGAGGGAGTTCTAAGGAATATGCTTAAAATTACTGGAATTTATTATATACAGCTGATTTACTTTGAGCATTTGCATATCTGGGTGACTGCTGGATATGAAAGATGAATTATATACCTATAATTAATTTTAATTGTCAATTTACAGCCAAAATCAGATAGATATTTGCTGCATGATCAATGGATAACATACAGTCACCCTTTTAAAAACTGCATTTACTTACAAATGAATCTCTATTATTTGTGATTCATCTAACATGAAACAAAACATTTGTTATCCATTTGTTATTGTGAAGGAGCCAGCAAACAGTAGAAGTCAGGAAGCTCCCACTTGCCTCGGAAAAATGGCAAAGAGCAGAAGATTAGACAATTTAAGGGAAGTCTGCTCAGTTGGATTGGGGCAACTGATGGCAGAGACAAAATCTTTCATTGAGACCAGAGAAAATGCCCTAAAGTATCTGGGTAGTAAAGGGTTGAGAACTGGGAACATGAGTGAAGCAATCTAGTACCCTCTGCACCAGAAACAGAATAAAATAATATATTTGTTAGCATTGTTCCCTGGTTCAGAGGCCATTTTGAACTTTTAAACTTTATCCTAAGCTCCCAAACATCTCAAAGTGAGTAACTGGTAAAGGGTTGCACACATAGAATCTGAAGAAACTATTTGTTAGAGCACTAATTTATCTCTCTGTTCCTGTCCATCACTGATAAACATCTATTTCATCCAAGCTGCTCTAGAATGGAAAGATTTGGGAACATTCAGGAATCAGAAAGCTCAAAATAATTTCAATGGGTTAATTTTTCAGGGATAATTACACAGCAGAATCAAAGACATGCCAAACAAAACTAAAAGCATTTATATGCATATACACACACAGACAATTAGACATAGCTTGTTGGCTTACACATAAAACATTTGCCCACTCTTTTCTCTGAAACAATAGTTTAAGGTCTAGGACATTAATTAATAATAAACAGTGCCCCAAACCCACCAACCCATTAATCCAAACTGAGAAACATACTTTGAATTTCAGTGGTCTTCTTTAAAGAAGCTATTGCATTCATATTGGGGATTTGGTGCACAATATCTTCCGGGAGAGGCTCCAGCTGCAAGAATAGAATAGAATAATATAAATTTTCAATAAGCCACAGGGAAGTAAAACAAACTGAAACAATCTAATCCTCAGGAAAAGCTCAGCCCAAGAACTAGTTAATATTTTGCTGGTATCAGTTCTAAAAGTATAGCCACGATTTTGTTTTCTGTTTTCCAGCCATGTAATTGAATTCCAAGGGGCTTTTCTATTGGCTGCAAGACTAATCTATGGAGTCTCTGAAGCAGGTGCATGTCTGTGTATTATTCATTAAAAAAATGCTAGTTATTTGTGTAATTTTTGTAGGTTCCTCACAAACCAAATTCCACTGCGTCTGTATATGCAGCTGGGCACTCCAAACAAAACCTTGCTGAAGCCACACTGGAACCAAAGTGTGCACTCTATTATCTTTACTTTTCTGGTGTTATTACATCTGACCATCTTACACATTTTCAGATTTATAGGGGAAAACCAGAAAACACAGCTGCTTTTACCAACTTTGCATTAATTTCAAAAAAGTAGTAGATAAAAAATGGTTATGCAGATCAGCACCGAGAGATGTCTAAGTCTTTTTATAGAGTGAGTTGCATTTTAATGGTCCAGTTTTAATTGTATATTCTTTGAGTAGGGTGGCATCATAGTAAATTAGCAGAAAGAAGTATTCAGTTGCTGCACAATTATTTTTATCCTGCAATGGACAGATACGCTAAACAAACTGTATTTTTAAATTCATCCACATGTGCTTTTTTGGTCCACCTTCCATACATTTTCTAGAAAAAAAGGTAAAAGATTGTCTGGGCTAAATGCCTTTTCCTTTACTGTATTAACTATATTCTCCTTGAACTATGCTTAGAGTTCAGCCAGTTTTTCCTCTTCCCTGCATAGGCTGCTAAGGTTGGGTGTGGAGGCGTGCTTCCTGCAGAGCCGGGGGTAGCAATCCTGTCAAGGTGGACAGGGAAGAGCAATATCAATACCAATCTCTCCTCTCTAAAGCTAAGGAAGTTCGACCATTGTTGACAGGAGACATCTGTACTGCAGAACAAACTCCTCTCTTCAGCATGCCTGGGTTTACTTTAAACTAGGTCAAATGAAGCCCACCCAAGGAGCTTCCTCTGTGAAGTTATTAGTTCAGTAGCCATCATGCACTGTCGTTTGGGTTGCTACTGCTGCATTGCTACCCAACTACTAGATAAAATCAGCTTTGATCCAAGTACACAAAGTGGGAAGTAACTGCAGTGTAGATACTCCCTTTGTGGTGCTATTTTAAGCAAGATCAGCTACAAATACCAGAACTTCTGGGATCTTACCATTATGATCAGCAGTGAATGCCTGTCAGTGATAATGACATTGCAAATATCACCAATCTTCTGGCATCTTGGTAACTAAATGAATAGGGCTGTTATGTCATTATTTCCTTAGAATTCCATATGGGATTGCAGCTGGACTATTTCCTTGTTGCTAGAAACAACAGCACTATGTTTTGTTTTCAAATAGGATAAATCTCTCAGTTCTGTGCAGTGAGCATGTGTGCAGAGAAGTGTTGGTAGGACCTAACCTGGTCCCAACTCTACTTAGTTACTAAGGAGGCTAAACTGCAAAGGAAGATTGTTACTATCTAAAACATATCATGAATTCAAACAAAGAGAACAAGTACAATTAAAACAAATATTTACAGATACATTCACAATTCTTAAACCACATTTAATTCACAATCTTCATAGGTGCCTCTGTTAGGTAACTCCTGCAGGTACATGGGGGGAAACGGCGTATTTACGAAAATGCCTACCAACAGATCAAGATTCACAGATTTTAGAACAGTAATTCATTTAATAATCCATACCTTGGGTTACATAGATAAATAGCACTTGCTTTTCTGTTATTTTCTGTTTAAAGTAATCTATCTTTTGGCCAGGAAGAGGACAAAACACTGAAACTGTGTTTGATTGTACTGGGTGCAAGAACACAGAAGGGAAAGCAAACAGTAGCATCAGGTTCTGTTTTGACAATTTTCTAATTCCCCTGAAGTAAGGACAAAACAGCTCCAGACTACAACAGTAGGAATGATAGTACTGCCAGACTGCACAATGTGAAAGCTGTGTTTTGCTTTGCCCTTTGAGTACCTTGATGTTCTTTCTGCAGACCTCTTTTACTAATGACTAAGCTGGGAGCAACTAATGTAGAAATAGCTAGAGGAGAATTAAAAGGTGAATATTTTGTTGCCTTCTTCAGAGCTTGATTTTTGCAGAAGCCAAAAAATGTCTTGACATCTCCTAATATATCAATGACACCTCTTTATCAGTACAGAAATATTTTTTAACGAGTCAGCTGCATTTGAACATCTAGAGATATCAAATGAATACTTAGAAATGGCAGATATGTTTAGAAATCAGAATAAGCTGATGAATCATTAAAGAAAAGATTAAAAAGTGTCAAACACCCAACAATTATCCCAATTGTTACTCTGTCTGTTAGTTCCACTAACAGATCTGTAGGTGATGTGAGTATAATAGTCATGTTTGAGTGTTTCCTTAACTCTTTTTCCACAAAACTTTAATTTCATATCCCAAGCTCAGCTTCTGCCCTAGAGCTATTCCCCCTTAGAGATAGCCAGACAGACTTTGGATCCCCTTCCATATCAGGGAAACCTTATCAGGCTCCGCAGGTTCATTACACCATATACCCTGCTCAGACCAAAATGATGTACCTTTACAAAAACACTGTAGAAATAAAGTCAGTGGGTTATGGCAGCTATTTCTATACACTTTAAAATGAGACTTGAAAGAATGAATTCTGTTGGCAGCTATCCACTGGCTGGATTCAACTGTATAGACATAGGGGTCTATAAACAAAAACATCAGTAGTTAGACCCAACAGTGAACAAAAGAAATTACTCTACACCTGGCATATATGGCACCATGACCTTCCTTCCTACACTTATTGGCATTCAGATCAAGTCTACTAAATCTGGAGACTAACAGAAAGGAAGTTGAAAAGAGCATTGGAAATACCTCATCAGGAAAGAAATCTTCCAGAGAAGAACAGTTCAAGTCTGCAGGAATAACCAAACCACTGGAGAGACAGTTTGGACCAGACACAAAGGGTCACATTTTCAAAGCTTTTACGTGGCTGAATTGAGCTTTTGTGCCCAAAGTAGCAGATGAAAATAGAAACTATGTCCACTAATCTTTTTCAAAGTAGGAAAACCAATGTAAATGGGCAAAAATCACTTGGGCTGCCAAAGTCTGTCAGAAGTATACCAACAAATGTTTGAAGAAGGAAGTAATGGGGGAAATTTCATGTGCCCAGAAAGTGATCTGAATTGATCCTTGGGAACGTGGAGAGAATCTGAAACTAATCATCTGTACTGAGCTGGAAATTCTAGCAATATCCGCATTGTCCTTAGCACTGTCATGTTTTAAAGCACCAAGATTAACTCCAGTGAAGAGTGTTGTGGAGTGCAATTAGAGATGACTGATAAGTGAGGCAATTGCAAGCATAGATAAGGGGCATGGAGAGTCCAGACAGAAGCAGAGGAAGGGGAGAAGTCTGGCAGGCTCCTTCTGCAGGGGAGCAAGGCTGCTGGAGGAAGTATTACAACCTTCCTTTCCTGGGTACACTATTCAAGAAGCGTATCAACACAAAGACTGGACTCTACTGCGCTTAGGGCTGCCTGTGATTACTGAGGACTAACTTCAGATCTCACAAGTCATCTGTGTTCTTATATTAGCAATCTCCTCAAAGTTTCTGCACTTTCTTTTTATATAAAAGCACTTTAGGCATGTATTTTTGTGATCTGCTTTAACAAGATAGTAGATCCAAGAAGCCAGTTTTCAGCAGGAAATAGGTTCAAAGGCACAAAGGGTTATTAACACCTATAAGTCCCTAAAAACCAAGGGATGCCTTGGATTTATGTAACTTTTGAATTAGAATATTCTGCTTCCTTGGCTAAACCACTTCCTGACTAGCACTGCCCAATGTAGGGACTTCTATGGCACCATGCTGACCTCTGGCACATACATTGCTCCTGTTTCCTACCCCATCTAATTCTCTATTTCTGGGCCAGTTTCTCGACTCTGGGTTTATGCAAGCAGCAGTTAACAGGTGGCTTAGACTCAGCTTTAATTATTTTCTGGTATTAGACTCAGAATAACAATGAGGATGTAAGATTGTGACCAAGTTTAACATGCAATTTAAAATTGATCTCAGGCCATATTCACTTCCATGAATATTTCTATTTTGGAGAGAGAAATGCTTACCTGTTCTGGTAAATAAACCCTTTTAACGCAGTCCAGGTCCTCTTGGCAGAGCTCACTGCCCTGCTGGCAAGCAGCCCCAGATTCATACTGAATTCCACAAAGGAAAAAATGCCAACTTTTCATCATCAGCAGGAAAGCTGCAGAGTATGAGCTTTCCACTTAAATTACCATCCCCTCCTAAATGCCAGCTCAACAGATTGCAAGAAAGAAGCACATATTTCACACTCTGCAAGAAAATTGTCTAGTATAAGTTTTCAAGCATGCTTGGGAGCCAACCAATCACAATGTTTTGTCAAATTCTGCTTCAGACTGAAATTCAAGCCAGAAGAATATTTACTAGAAGATGTTAAATTTAGTCACTTAAAATGTTTTTGCACTTATGGCCAAATTCAGCCTTGGCTGCCACAGTCAATGAGAGCAGACATGCATCCTCTCTGTGTCTTTGCTGCAGGGTCCTGCTGGGCAGAGCACACTGTGGATTGCACTTCTCTGTTTTCTCTATGCAAAGAAGAGCATGACCCCATCTGTGACTAATTATCACTTGTTATAGACCACGGCAAACTGCTGTACCATGTAGAGCTAAGAGACACTGCCCAAACCTGTAGATAGATCAGAGGGACCATGATGTTAGACTGACTTCTATGGCCCATGGAAATATCACACCTGGCTGCTTGAAAAGGGATGGGATAAAGGAAGAAATGAGTCCTTGGGTTTCAACACAAAGATTTTTGTCCTTGAAGAAATCCTTCCTTACTCTTTCTGGCTGCAGAAAAAACCCTAAATGAATGCAGTTGCGCTGGAAATAAGCTGCAGGGTTTAGGATACTGAACTCAAGGAAAGCTTATCTGCGAGGGCTTTTTAAACCCAAGTAGTGCCTCTTCAAAAGTAATGTGGAGGAAAGAAACAAGAACCTATCCTTCTATGTATAGAGTAGCCTTATTCACCACCACCTGGCACCAAAAGGCATAGCAGAGATCTTCATAGCACTGAAGCTACGACTGACAAAATACCGTGAAATTTTTATTCTCCAGAACAAAGATTTTTGGGAAAAATCTCAATATTCAACCCAGTTTTTACACACAAATCCTAACATTATGGTTTTCTTAATTGAAGTAATAGGTATGTTTAGATACACTTTAAAAAGAAGTATTTGAAACTATCCAACCAATCTGTGAAAAAAACTGAGGTATCTTTTAAAGAGTATCACAATAAATGAGAGAATTCAAGAGTATATCATCATCTCAGAATGCTTAGGTTTAAAAGCAATGTCTCTTTTCTAATTATCCAAACCCAGCATTTCCTTTGTTTTGACAGATGCTCTTTTAATGGACAAGTTCTCAAATCATGTTGAGAAAATTCAGGGATATTTTAAAGCAACTGATTCTCACCCTGCCTTTTTATCTTCTAGAAGGATTTCCATGTTTTGATTTTGGATTTCACGGGAATCCAGCTGCTTAATCTCTTCTCACCTATTCGGAAGATTTCATTCCAAGGAGATAACCTACAGTGCTCCTAATAAGCTCTGCAAATGGTCAAATGGATTTTTCTCTGAGTGACATGGAAATTTTCTGTTTGTACACAGAAGCACAGGCAAGAAAACCTGAGACCTTGACATCTTTTTTAAAAAAATAAGTTTATATGTAAAACTTGTAATTAATAGTTTTACCTTTGTGAAATTTATCCTTATCTTTATATCATTTCCATTTTTCATTTTATCGTCAATTCAGGAGGGATTCACACAAACAAACCACATTGAAGCATTTCAGATACTAGAAGGTGTCTTGCCTCAACTCCAGATGCTATTTAGAAAGAGTGTGGATCTTCTCTAAGTTCTCTGTTAGAACTACCAGTCCTGTGCTGATGTTCTGGAAACCCTCAGGCATCTAAAAAAGGCACTAGGCACTTCTGTTTAGGGCACTGGATTTTAGAAAGAAACAACTAATAATAAAAGTACCTACAATCAGAGGAAACCAACAATTACAGTTCCATTTGTCTTTCTGTCAAAATTTGAAATTGTTGTCCAAAAGTACTTCTGTGGAGAAATACAGATACATAGATGGGGCTGATTGAAATTCTGATCTCCTCCATAGTTTTTTTTTTTATTAGCTTTCAAATCACAGAGAGTTGTGGTGAACGGAGTTAAATCCAGTTGGTGATCGGTCACAAGTGGTGTTCCCCAGGGCTCAGCATAGGGGCTGATTCTGTTTTAATATCTTTATTGATGATCGGAACATGAGGATCAAGTGCACCCTCAGTAAGTTTGCAGACAACATGAAATTGGGCAAGGCTGTCAATTTGCTTGAGGGTAGGGAAGGCTCTACAGAGGGATCTGGCCAGGCTGGATCTATGTGCCAAGGCCAATGAGAAGAGGTTCAACAGGGCCAAGTGGCAGGTCCTGCACTTGTCTGACAACAACCTTATGCAATGATACAGGCTTGGGGCAGAGTGGCTGGAAAGTTACCCAGTGGAAAAGGACCTGTAAGTGCTGGTTGACAGCTGGCTGAATGTGAGCCAGCAGTGTGCCCAGGTAGCCAAGAAGGCCAACAGCATCCAAAATAGGGTGGACAGCAGGACTAAGGAAGTAATCATCTCCCTGTACTCAGCACTGATGAGGCTGTACCTTGAATACTGTGCTCAGTTTTGGGCCTCTCACTACAAGAAAGACATTGTGTTGCTGGAGCACAATAAAAGAAGGCCAACAAAGCTGGTGAAGGGTCTAGGTCACAAGTCTTATGAGAAGTGGCTGGGGGAACTGGGGTTGTTTAGCCTGGAGAACAGAAGGCTCAGAGGAAGACCTCGCTCTCTACAACTACCTGAAAGGAGGTTTGAGCGAGGTGTGGGTCAGGCTCCTCCCCGAGATAGGACAAGAGGAAATGGCCTCAAGTTGTGCAAAAGGAAGTGATTCAGGTTGGATATTAGGAAGAATTTCTTCCCTGAAAGAAGGTGGCATTGGAACAGGGTGTCCAGGGAAGTGGTGGAGTCACCATCTCTGGAGGTGCTCAAAAAACGTGTAGACATGGCAGTTCATCCACTTTTACTGTCCATGGCTCGATGGTTGGACTTGATGATCTTAGAGGTGTTTTCCAACCTTAATTCTATGATTCTATGAACTGCATGCAGCGCCATGAAGAAGATTATCTTGATAGCGTACTCTTTTCCTAATGGCTTCACTTTCATTTGTTAAAAGGAGAGTAAGAAGTTATCTTGCTAAACAGATCACTGTGCCACAGGCCATATATAAATAAGAGAAAATTATATCTATTTTGGATGTCAACCTCTTTTCCTTCTTGGTGTTCAGAGACAAATTAAGAAAATAAAGCATTTTGCAGTTGTAAGTTTGATGTTACCTCTATATATCAGACCAGTTCTCCATGCAAGCTGAAAATTGTGGCTAGTTTCACAATTACTGTTTTTAAAAATGTTATTTTGCTGGTAGTAGAACATACAAAGCAGAGACATTCTGTATTGACAAGTCCTGGCCAAAAGCAATAAAAGAAAAGAAAAAGTTTTTGAAAAAAACTGCAAAATGTTTATGAATTCTAATCCTCAACACATGAATAAATACATCTGACAAACTGCAGAGTACTTTATAAAGGTCTTTCTCAACCTTTCTAATTTGAGTTCAATTACACGTGTAGTGTTTAAAAACTGTTCATCTTGCCAGTGTTTTTAAACTAGCGTTGCACTATATAGCATATTTGTAAAAGTGAAGGGCAGATAATAAATTATAATTAACCTATTAATCACCTGTAAAGAATTGCATTCAAGGAAGAATGCACCTTCAAATTACAGTAATTGGTTGTTTAAAGAAAACCATTTTTTGTGTCCTTGGCAGGATCATGCTTGGAGGTTGCTGTGCAAGTTCATGAATATTATGCTGAAATCAAGCAATGTATATGCTATGGGCCATGTGGTGTAGATTGCCATAAATCTATAGATGTCAACAGACGTGCTGATTTCTAACTGCTAACTAGGTATCAGACTTCCTCATTAGTGTCTTCTCTTCGGCAACACCTTTACTTATTCTTTTAAGCAAACATTGGTTTCTTATGGCAGTGTTTGTAACATCCTCTCTGGAGTACTTTTCTCTTCTTAGCAGCCACAGCATATATTTTCATTGAAATTTTGCTGTAGCAGACGATTTAATGCATGTCCCTAGAGACAATGCTGTGAGTAAGAGCAAATGAGAATAAAACTTATTGCATGAGATGTTGCAAGTTATTAATCATCTTTTTCTTATGCAAACGACTTAAAAATGGATGCATGTTTATGCTTATCTTTGTTACTAGTTATGGAACCTTTGTCTCCTGAAATTTTCTTTGCTATACCTTGCAAACAGATAGCACAATCTATTTAATTTGCTGGTTGATAGTTACTCTAAAATAAATGGAAGAAAGTCTCTATTCCAGTACACTTATCTCATTCTTTTTTTCTCACAATTGGTATTTTTGCTCAGATAATTGCCAGCCAGTGACAGCAGAGAGAGTAGTTGGGTGTGATGTAGTGTTTAAACAAAACAAGGCAGTTTTCATAAATAGGTAGCACCACCAAATGGTCATAACTGGATAGAGGGACCCAGGCACCTACACAGGGGAAGACACATCACATTATGAGCACTGTGCCATTTGCATTAGTCCCATAAGGATACAAATTTTAGGGAATCAGTTTAGAAGGGCTATGAAAAGCCACTAATGCCATAAAATACTACCACAGGGAAGATGATGAATATTAGTGAGAGTGCCCTGGAATGGCAGCTGACCAGAAAAGCAATGCTGCATTCACTAAGATTGGCAAATCACAGAATCACAGAATATCCTGAGTTGGAAGGGACCCACAAGGATCATCAAGTCCAACTCCTTGTCTCAAGCTAGGTTTTGCAACTCATGCTTCAGCACTTAAATAAAAGAACTAACACTGAGTTGAACTTGTTTTTCAATAGTGCATGTCATCCCACTGGAAAACAGTCCTTCTGAGACTTGACAAAGGTGATAGTAGATAAAATCCAATTAAAGTGTTTTGTTTTTTTGTTGTTCTTTTTTTTGTGTGTGGACATCTGGTTCTTTACATTTCTGTGAATATTTTTGAAGCTATCCCTTTATTCATTGCATGTGTAATGGAAAAAATAGTAAGCATAAAAATATTTTTCTTGATCAATCATAAAGATGAAAAGCAAAAGTTTAAAAGAGCATTTAGAAAATCCTTCTATCCATCATCCATCACAAAACACAATATTTCACATTATTCACATAGGCATGGAGTCTTGAAGTGGAAGGGAACTGGCAGATAAGCTTGCAATTTGGCACTAATACATTTGACTGGAGTGATTATATAGCTATTACCACTTCCTCTGAGGGAAAAAAAAATGTACCACATTGAACTTTATAACAAGATCTTACAAAATTCACAGCTTATGATAAATGTTTTTGTGTTTTCATAAATTATTCTGGCTGCATCTTTAGCAAGTTTATTTTCCTTCTCACTATATTTATAGTAGCAAAGATATTTTCTAGTGAACAACAGAACAATTTTCACTAATATGAATGCTTATCATGTGTTTGTGTACACCAATAGCCCATACACATATTTACTTACTGATAATACACTCAAACACTCCATTTCAATCAGATCTAGATCAACCTGAATTTTTATTTATAACTTTGTTTTGGTTTTTTTTGTAAGTCTTGGACTCAATAAAAATGTTCAATTTCAAAAGCCTCTGAAATATCAGAGGTTTCACATATCAGCTGAAGTTTCAAAATACTGCAAAAAAGGTGCCTTTGCAATATCCTGTTGCTATGATTAGCTGATAGCTTGAAAAACTCTTTTTTGTTTTTTTTTCTCCCCAGCATAGTTGGCTGGAAGGTCTGATCTTGATAAATGATAAGCACTCCAATGAATACCAATGATATCAAGTCTTGTATTCAGCACATCACCAGAAGCAATTCTGAGGTATTAATTCTTACTCAGAACTGAGAATAATTTAGACAAACACTAAAGGATTTATATAATCATCTAATTTAGAGGTATTTATCTGAATCAGCTCATCTGAGGTCTGTTCATTTCTAAGACATGTTCAAATTGCATGTTTTTTATACCAAATGAAAAAAAAGACTGCTGCCATTGTTACTAAAAGAAAAACAAAGAAAGGAGTTTCAGCAAACTTGGATCACTCTCCACCTCCTATGATTTATGTTTTACCTCATTTCCTAAAAGGGCGTTTATACAGGCTTCAGATGCATCACAGATGGCAGTAAGGTCATGTCCTCCCTCCAGTGCCAGCACAACGCGACCATCCGCTAGCTTCAGCAATTGCTTGGTTAGGTGACCAAAACCTAGTATTCAAATACAGCAGTGCAAATAATTAAAGCAGAACAGAAATCACTGGCATATTTCACATCTGCTTCATGAGAATGTAGAAAGCTCATGGATATTGCACAGGGAGCATAGGATATATTTAGACCAGTATCCTGTTTCTGACTATGGCCCACACCACATGTTTTGGAGTTAGGTATATAGAATTTTGTATGAGGCAGATCATGGCCCTCACACTGATCCCTAACAGTTGGAGATTAGTTGAATCACTAAGTTTTCTCTTTTCTTACTGTCATTAACCATTATCACTTTGGATTCTCTTCATATTTGCACATCAGTGCAACATATACCCACACCTGACATAAACCAGGTCAATTATGGCATCAATATGACAAATAATAAGTGTAGTTAAACTATGACACTCCAATAAAAAAGAACTCTACTTTTCAAATGAGATGATGAAGTTCTTGTTTACAAATTTCTTCTCTGTATTTGAAGTTTGAGTATAATATACAACAATGGGCTGAAACATAGTGGAAACATGCACCACTTCTTAGCTCCATTTTGAAGTGTTTTTGGAAGCAGCACTAACTAGATCAGTTATTTTGACTCGAGGTTTTGCTGTAAGTTGAAACTGTCCAGAACTTCACAGATAACTCTACCAGTATTTCCCACTCCTAATCAACAATGTTCTCATCGATTCTGCACTTCAGCCAAAAATTATGGTACTTCCTTTTATGTGGTGATCTCTAACTATGTAAACAATAGCACAAAGTTTTAAGCTGTGATTCAAGTAGAAGTAATTTATTTCATTTTGATGACAAAAAAAGAAAAAGCATGAAAAAATGTTAATTTGGGGAAAAATTTTGTGGTAGTCTCCTAGGACAGCTATTGGTTTTGATTAATCTCCTTTAAGTGAGTAATGATAAGCAAATCTTTGAAACTATTGAAGTTAAATACTTGTCACATTTTGTTCTCAACTTTTCTACTTAAGTCTTTTCTAGTTGCTCTGCTGATGGTCATCACTACTCATTCCAGTGTATTTCACAGTCTTAAAAAAAGCATTTAGAAGGTACTTGCTAAAGTCTGGGCCTGAACAAAGCAAGAAAAAACAACATCTTTTCATTATGTTCCAGAGAAGAAGGTCATCAAAATTAAAACTACAACAATTTCAACACGTTTTCTAGAGAAATTTTCCAAGAGAAAGACTTAAGGCTTGACCTGGCAAACAAGCAATCTCACAATTAGTTCTGTTTACATCTTAGGACTTTGTTAAGCACATGCTCAAGTGTTTTTAGAACAGGGACTTGAATGATACCAGATTTGATTTAGCTGTGCAGACAAACAAACCAAACCAAACCAGAAAATCCCCAAACCCCTCTACTTGCTACTTAATCTATAAATGATCACAGAATATTTGAGCTGAAATACTGTTTCCTTAAGGCACTCCACAATCTTCTGTACCCAGTAAGAATTGCAGGCTTGATTCTACTAAAGTAACTGCACTGTGGCTCAAATTACATACAGTGTTGAAAAACAAATAAAACCTTAAAGTCTTGTTTAAGCTCAACCTTTCCTCATGAAAAAAAAAACAACAACAAAACCCAAACAAAAAAAACCCAACTCACCCAATCCTCTCTACAAAAGACCAAATTTAGACAGGATAATAAAAGTGAAGGAAGGACTGGAATGAGGATAACCTTTGATCTTTAGCCAATTTCTAGTTTCTTTTACCTACAGGATTTCTTTCTGTCTGCATGTTACACGTGATCTTTGAATTCATAAGAAGAGAGTGCCAACAGCGTAAAGTGAATTGTATATACAGCATTTAAAGGAAATGAAGAATGAACAGATGCAGACTCCCCACATCTACAACTCACCCTTTGGGTCTGTGAGAAAACCAACAGCACTTTTAAGACAACATTGCCCCTCATGTTATACAGCTTCTGTGAAGAAGGGAAATCTCCACCATGTTTCCCCTGCACATTTTGAAAATTTTGTATGACGGCAAATACTGCTACTGCCTCACCATAGTTTTCTGAGTTATGTGTGGCAATACATGTGAAAAGTCTTGCAATGCCTTTTTTTCCTCTTAGGCAATCGTAAAAAACACAACTTGTAGACATTGTTCCAATGTTAGTTTGTCTTCTTGGTTTCCTAATGATTATTCTAGTATCAATGTTATAATAATCATCCCTGACTGAGTCAGGATGCAATGAGCCATACAGAAAACATCTTTCCCAACAGATATTAGGAAACAAGATGAAGCGCTGCCAAACCAAATCAACAGGACAGGGCCTTTTTTTCAGTGTAATTATCCCAGGAAAGTAAAGGTGACTTGCTAAAAGGGAGGAAATAATTTTACTCAACAGTACCAACAATGCCAGTGACCGAATGGGTTATGGAAATTCTTAACATAGAAACTTGGATTCTATGTCACTGCATCAACCTAGGAAAGGTATTAGCTTCCTCAAGGAAATCCCCTGGAGTGCAGAAGTAACAAAATGGAAAGAAAGGAATCCCAGTCAAGTAATGGTTTTAAGATGGGCTGTAGTTTATGCCAAATAATTAAGAAAAACAAGAAGAAAATAGTAACAAGCACCATAAAAATAATCAGTCATCTCCCCTGATATAAGGAGATCAAGCACATTATTTGATGCCCCACTGATCAACTCTAAGGTGAGAAAGGAGTCAGACAAGCATTCTGAATCCTGGACCTTCCAACTTACAGAAATTTCTAAAAGCTAGCAGCAGTTCTTGGCCATTCTACTGTGCCTGCTGAAAAAGGTGTCAGCTGTGATGCTGGCCATAGAAGATGTTTTTGGTTTGGATTTGCCATATTCTAAACCAGTATGCTTTCACAGTGGTGTATAACAGTTATAGATTAGTAGCATTTTATAGAAACAGGAAAAGTTTAGTCATAAAATAGAACGCCATGTTAAGACATCAATGCTTGATACTGAGTCCAGCCTTGCTTCTTTGAGGCTGCAGGTGCCTTTGGGCCGTTTTGAGCCTGAGTGTCTGACTCAATGACAGGTATCTATTAATCAGGGCTTGAAATGGCCCTGGCAATATCCACAATTATTTGGGTACAAAAACATGAGTAAAAATGTCACATATTAAAAATATAAAAAAGAAAAAGTGTTTTAAAATCCAATAATTTGAAGCCAGTAAGTGAGAAAAGATCATATATACAGGGGTATTTCTCAAAACTTGTAAATGTGCTCAGTGAATGTGTACTTCAGGGAAGCAGCTTTTTAAAAAATTAGTCTCATGCTGTGTGCCAGGAAATTGTGAGCATGGTTTTGTGCCAGCTATTATTTTCATAATTTCTGCAACTTAAATGTTAAAAGTACCTGTTTCCTTCATGGATCAAATATTTAGACACTCAAGGTAGAATTTGCAAAAGCACTTATATCTGTTTGTTATGAACCTATTAAAGACAAGGATAAACCTTCAATTTTCACCAGAGACAACATCAAAAAAACCCAGAAACTATTTCTGAAAATCCTACTCACCAACTGGTTTATGTTCTCCTGACAAAAAAACCATGGGTGCACAATTATACATCTAAGCAGAAAAGACTAGATTAAAAGTGAAACTACTATAAACCATGTTAGGTATTGGAGAAATAGGCTGTATATGAGCTGTTATTTGCTGACCTTTGAAGTAAAAATATAAACTTTTAAACAAAACTATAATATGTAGTTTTTAATTATACCCTTTTCCTTCCTCCAGTGCTCTTAGAGGAGATACAGTATTCAGCCTTATGTAAGAAAATATTCTCTTGTGGTAAGACAGAAAGAGAGAAAATTAATACTGTTATCCTAATGAGCAAGCTGCCAGGCTGTTATTGAAGAACACAGTGTGCTTGATCATTTGAATTACCATCTAAGCAAGTAAGGCAGCTTTTAGTGGACCGATGTTGTGGGTTTTGCTTGTTTGGGGGTTTTGTTTGGGTTTTTTGTTTTGTTGGTTTTTTCTTTTGTAAGAGACAAGCTTCCCATGCACTCACTTCTAGTTCTGCCAGACAGCAAGAAATGACATAGATGAGGTTTCTGCCTAATTTGACCAAAGTCCCTGGGCTAACTATACTCTGCCCGGACCTACTGAATACCAGGAAAAATATGTTAAACCCTATAAAAAGAGAATACAGAGTTATTTTAGTTTTCCATTTTTATTTTTGAGGTATCCTTACTCTGATAACCTGAAATGGAAAGTGGCAAACAGAGAGCAGGTAAAATACTTCTTACCCAGGCCAGTTCCCCTCCAATGGACTCACCACACAACTTTGTTGTGCATTACAGCAAGACAAAGTAAAGCTAACAAGTCAGTTTGCATGTACACCCTCCCATTTTGAGAAAGAAGCATTCAAGAACAAAGACAACTTGTGAATGTTATTCTTTTCACATCCTTTCCTCAGCAGACAGAGAGAGGAACCATATGGACTGGGTATGCTCCCAGCCAGCACTGCAGCACTCCTTGTTTGCATAAACAGTTCTATACACAACTCAGTTTGCTTGCCAGCAAACGTGCAAACACCCAGTTAGGGGGGACTAAACCTGCCTCAGCAGAAGACAGACTCTTTCCCTCTGCCCCACTGTGCATAAGGAAAGCAGATGTCTCCTGCTCAATCATTTTTTGGGTGACAGCAGGCTGAGCAGAGCACTGAGCTGGCCCTTGCTCGGGGAAGATGGCTGGTGGAGGAACAAGGGCACATTGACAACAGGAAGGTTGGCAGAGCTATGGAATTATGGAGAAAGCCTCGGCTTTCTCAGCCTCAGCAGTGGGGCCCCAACAGCTCTTTCAGCTTCAGTGTCTCAAAAGCTACAGTCCAACCCTAAATTACAGGCAGAGTTCTGGTGAGCTCCTCTGGCTACTCAGAGCAGCCTGGAGAGGAATACATGCAAAAAACCAAAAACTCCACAGTCTCTGTCCTGGACCTCCAAGCATGTATTTAACTATTATTTACCATTTAATCATGCCATTACTCTCTAATTTACTTGAGAATGTGTTTTCCTCTCATTAAAACTGTTGCAATGATCGCTGCCAAGTCTACCCACCAGTGTTCTGCACTCCTTCCCTGTGGTTCCTTCGTGACTATTTGATTAATTTTCATTGATATTCCTCCAACAATAGCATCTAAAATTAACTGGGTCAGTTTTTACATAACTTCCTGAGTCACCAGGCTACGTGTCCTAAATAAATATGTCCATACAGGAGTCAAATGATAATTTACCCTTCCAGCACTGGCAGGAGCTTAAACATTTTGCAAAGCTTGTGTTCTATGATAAGTGAACATGTTTTCTTCTCAGGTATTAAGACATTTTATTCAATCAAGATTTCATTTGGATTAAGTCAGAGCTTTGACTCAGTTGTCAGGATGTGTCCCTGAGTGATGGGGGAAAGGAAGATTTTAATGCCAAATACATTCTTATAGAAAACATTTTCCAAATGGCTGAAATTATGAATGTTAGTGTTGGGGTACCTGAATTTAAATGGTAGAGATCTGGCCTCCAGGCATTAGCTGCTGATTTCTTGCTTTTAACACTGGAGAAGGAAGCTCAGTAACACTTCAAATTACATGTCTCAAGCAGGCATTTAATTTAGATTAAATTAGACAGTAATTGTACGTTAAATAAATACCAATGGTCTCAGGAACACATTTTTTATGGATTAACAGTTTCTGTAATGGATGTTTTTACTGCATGCCTGTTAGTTCTACAGTAATATGTTTTTCATAATTAGGTGCTCTGTAGCTGCTACATTGAACATAACTTATTAAATCTCTGTTAGGAACATGTTTAAGGATACATTGGATAACTCTTTGAAAGCCAGTTAATGCAAATCTGTCTCACTACAGGAACAGGCTCCTTGATAATGCTAACTAGGACGTTCTGGACATCTTTAAATCTCTTGAGATATTTATGTAGCCAAGTGGGTTAGTCCTTTGTGTTTGCTTAGTCCTCCAGAAAGGAGGAACTTACACACTTTCACCACAAAAAGGCAGAACTGACCACCTGATAAAATGTTCCCCAGAGAAAAAACATGGAGAAAGAAAAGTGCCCCAAAGTCTTCCCCTAACTAATTCATTTTAAAAAAAGTAAAAAAAAAATAATTCTTTTGTACCCTGCGTTATCAAGCAGTAGGGATTTTGCAATTCTGCATCCTCCAGGAAAGGTCACAGCAATGTACAAAGTAATGATGATAGTTTTAGAACTGTTATAGTGCTGTCATGTGGATTTAGAGGGGAAAATATTCAACCACAGATTTCAGCTGCCAGAGTCAAAGCTGGAACCTTCAGATATTCCCCAAACTGCCTGGATGTTTTTAGCCCTGTTCTTACTACCTCTTTGCTTCATGTCTTCCTTTCTTAGGCTTCCTTACATTCTCCTCCTCTCTACCCCATCTCACACTTGCTCCAAGTAACAATTTCTCCACTGTTCTGTCATCTTCCCCTTCTGTTTTTGTTTTGCTTCCTACTTAGCAAATCCTCCCCTAAGTAAAGCTGGCCAGAAGAGAGATTCTCCTTCCCACAGAGTCCTTCAATTGTATTTTTTCAGGAACGAGTATTTCTGCATTAGAAAGCAGAACCAAGAGAAGAAATGTAGAAATGCAAACAGCAAGGTGGTGTTTTAGAATTTTGGATTCAGACCCTTCTGAAAAAGATTGTTGCTTCCTCTGGGTGGTGAGAGAATTCTTCATGGGGCCTGAGGGGCTTTCTTTTCTTTTCTTTTTTTCTTTTTTTTTTCTTTCCTCCCTCTCCCTCTATCCCCCTGGAGATTAAAAACCCCTTTAAAGGGATTCAATGGGGATAGTCTAATCAAACTAATAATTATCTACTAAAAATCTGTCCCACATATTGTGAAATCTTCCAATCTGATACTGCAAGTGATAGCACTGTTATCATGACAACTTTTTCCAAATCTGATTAAGTTGCCTGATTTAAACTGATATACAATATATGGTCTGATATTACAAATTATAGATGATTATATCTCCAAATTTAAGTCTAGACTCAGTAAGGGGTTGGCTAGAAAACAAGACATCTGATAAAAAATTATTCAAAGCATGAAGAATTTATTTCTAATCTACACTGGAATGAAAATCAGATACTACTATTGACTATCTAAATAAATCAGTAAGCTTGATTAAGTTTGGAGAAGTTCATTATAATGCTACTGCCTTTAAAACCAACTTGACACATTTTTAAAATATGTGGGGCAAAGTTTCTGCTGTTATGAGTATAGCTGAAATGTGGGCACTGAGTTATGACTGGAAACAATCTAATGGGAAGATCTAGCCTTATTTCTTTTATTAACTGATGAAAAGCCAAGTCACTTAATTTTGAATTGACCCAAGAGATTAACACAAAGGATCTGATTTAAAGCCCATCACTCAGAAGCTGAGAACTGACTGCCTTTTTCTGAAGATGGTCTACAAAATTCTGCCAAAAAAAGCATCATGGACTAAACGATCTTTCCAACATATACAGTTTCTCAGATTCTAGAAATTAAGGCTCTCACTTTATTTGCAGTCATTTATTAACCCTGCCATATCAACATATAGCATTAAATTAAGGGCTAGTTCCCTAGCCAGTGTTAATCAGTATACACCATTATCTAAAGACCTGGCCTCCAGATGTAAATCATTCATCATTCCAAGACTACAGACATTGATACAATAAGCATATCATGGATGGGTTCTTGTAGGTGGATAGTCTTGAGGTAAATACTCTACTTCCTGACCACTTTGGCATCAAATCTTCTGGTGAACTCAGTATCAGAGATCTACTGCCTCTCAGGATTTGGATCACGTTGTTTAATAAACATCATTTTATAATATCAGGAGGGAATAAGGCAGTACATTTCTAAGGGATTACTGTACATCTCAAGTAGTTACTCACTTTCCTTCTGGCCTTGTGCCTGTTAACCCCACCTGACATATGCTATAATCACCCAGAAATGCACTGCCTGTCACCACTTATTGAAAAGGTAATGTGTAAAACTCACTAAAGGAAATGGTATTGAAACTCAGTTTGTTGTCAAAATCCTTACAGTCTTCTGATTAATTGCAATTTCCAAGCAAAATACATTGAGCAACTTTCTATTATGCTGTTCCATTACAAAAATGTGTAAGAATTAAGGATGTGATTTCAACCCATACAACAGTCCCTTTGTCCCTTTTCATACTATTAAAAGGACACACACATGCCTTGGAATGGTGAGTAAAGCTCCATGGAGTCAAAGAAAGTGTAGCTACAATCTGAATGACATAGGTGATTTTATTCAGCCTTCTTCCCTAATAGAGAAGTCATGTTATTACAGAGCAGAGTTTGCAAGAGCATTAACCTGCTGGGAATGCAAGAAAAGGTGGTGGGGAATTGCATGGGTCTCAGGTGAAGTCATTTTGTTCTGATGCACAGGAGGTGGAGATTTGTAAAAGATATTTTTATTTCTTTATTTGCTTTATTATTTTATTTCCCTAGAATGAAATATGTGACTCATCCTCATCACAGATATGTAAAATTTTTAAAGAATGAAAGCAAAGATATCTTTTTTTTGGTCTTTTTTTTCCTATTTTGTAGCCATTAGGGCCAGTTTTGGCTGCTGAGTAAATGAGAGGGCTTCATGTAAAATATGACTTGTGATGTGGAACAAATTAACTGGAACGGGACTGGCTCTTTGTTTTCCCAGAACTTTTTCCCCTCAGAAACACATATGAGAATAAAATCTTTTCTTAGAATATTAAATATCTCATCCTTGTCTTTCCAGTCTTCTGACGTAAAGCTCTCAGAAAGAGCTTTTCTGTGAGCTTTTGTAGTCAAGTCGTGACCCAGTAACTACTGCTTGAGAACTGGTGCTCCAGAAAGCCCCATGGAATTCCAGTGGTTTACTACCTTTTCTTAGAAAAATATTAAACAATTATCATAACAAGACCTGGGTAAAAAAATGCCTTCAGGTGACTGAGCAGCCATGGAGTACTACTTTCTGGATTTTCTGAGTGAGGAGCAGAGTCACTCAGGAATGTCCTGGTTCTGCAGAATCTGTAAATAAGCAAATTATCACTATCTCTGCTGTTACTGTAGCATGACAACAGTATTAAGAGAAGCTGGCAGACCTAAAATAATTGGTAATCTTCATTGAATAGTAAAAACATCAAGACAAACAATGACATTTCTGTGCTATACTCAGACCTAAATCCAGCTAACTAGTGTCAAGGTAATTTGAGGACTCCAGATGTTGTTGCAGCTGCAATACCACAGTCATCTTAGTCATTCTCTTTAAATTGGGAAGTTCGTAACAGGGCAAAAATCATTCATCATTGTTAAGATACTGTTTCTTGAGCAACAACAGTAATTTCTTCTTCAAGGGAAAACAGTACATTGGCTTTTCTAAATGCAGAGACTCTACTACCAGAATAGCTACTGTTTTTCCCTGCAGAATTTTAACAGCTAGAAGTAAAATAACCTGCTGCCAGAGCTCAAAGCTCCCTAGTGGCTCCAGAAACGGCAAACAACATATCCTGAAAGGCAGCATCAGGACTGCATTTATTCTTCCTTCTGACAAAGCTGAAGAGCCACAGCAGCTGAAAGTTTGGGCAAAAATTATCCAAACTTTGTAGCAAAGCCACTTGAAAACCCTTGACAACAAAGAGGTTTGACTGTCTCACTACAGGTAAATAGAGAAGATCAACAAGGAAAAGTACCGAATTCAGAACAGCCCCACTCATAAGAGAATCTAGTGGTCCCTCCAGCAGAGAAGGATGCACTTTTCAGTCATTCTCAGTTTGGGATAAAGTGCTTATTTCAAATGGTCATGGGCCAAAATTCTAGCACCTTCCCAGTTTTTTTACCTAAATTTTACAGCTGGACATTATGTTAAAAGGAAATAATTATTTAATATTAACTATACATGAGAAAGAAAGATGAAAGAAATAAAAATGAGACATCAGAGAATTGGGAAAATATAAAAGTGTATGTTGGTTTAATAATAGAGACTGCTAGTAAATAAGATGAAGAATAAATACATTTGTGACTAAAAGATTAAAGGCATGTAAGTAAAATTACTGCAGACTGAATGGATGAGCAAGAACAAAAATGAATGTGAACATGAAATTAAACATTGGCAAGGAATTATATTTTCTTATAACCATTAGGAAAGATCAGAAAGTAAAGAGAACAAAGACTTATGACCTTATTTCTATAAAGGGATGCATAGTATTTCTGAATTCTTCACCAGGGATATATTTTGTATCCTTTATATCCAGAGAAAGGTGAAGCAGTCCCACAGCTAAAGTGACATGGAAATGATTCAGATTTTGTCTGCAGTGAACTACAGATTCCTCAGAAACTGGTCACTAACTCAAATGAGATCTAGACATAAACAGCTGGCACTGAATTCAAAATACAATGTGCTTCAGATGACAGGTTTGTATGTGTAGGTAAAAACATTACTGGTAACACTCAAAGCAAAGAAGGTATTTAAATAAGCAGGTACTTGACCATAAGCTGGCCTCCCTGGGAGGAATCAGATCACATGCCATTTATTCAGACATGCTACCACACTGTCACAGAGACAAAATCTGAAGTAATTCCACAACTGCAATTGAACCTTTGGAACTGTGAGCAAAATTTGGCCAAATAAGTGTAAACATTTATCTTTTTTTAACCATAGTAAAGTAAGTTTAGAAATTGTGAATGCAACCTGCATTAAAGTTCAAATGCATATTTGGAAATCCATATTTTACCAGCCACAACAGGGACTTACAGTGACTATACAACAGTTTCCTGAATATATCTGGATTCAAGGAGCCAATAGCAATTGTTCCTTCTAACCTTTTAGCTACTTACACATCTTTCCAGACTATGCCTTATTCTAATGGGTCATCACAAACAAACTCAAACTACCTCTCCATATATAGGAATCCTTAATGGAAGTGGAAAAGCTGGCTTCTGTCTCCCTCCCAGGTGATGTGTGACCACATCTCAGGTTGATGAGCCCTGACACACATCTACACCAACCTGGAACAGCTCAAAGATAGGCTGGAAGTCTTTTTAACAAAGATCACACACAAAAAGCTTTCATTTTCTTCTCCTCATACCCATTGTGAATACAAAGAGTAAATCTAGGTATGTCATACCTGCAAGGAATGAGTGCTCATATCTGAGTAAAAAACATGTCAGAGGACATAAATATGTCAGAGGACATGTGCTTCCAGGTGGGTAAAGAAAAAATACCCTTTCCAAACTGAAGATGGGTTTTGATGGTTGTAGCTATTAATAAAACACATTTCTTTAGTGCTAAGATCCACATAAATGAGAATAAGACCTGGATGTTGCCTATTCAGGAGGTGTGAAATGCAACATGTGCAGCCAGCAGGGCTGATACAGGTGTGAGGGAGCAGGTGTATGGTTGCAGGCAGAGGAGGTTGTAAAAAAACATCCAGTTTCAATTGCCCGAGAAACAAGCAGGAATAGTCCTTGTGACCCCTCCAGCCTAGGATGTTTTTACTTCTTGTACATGCTGTACTGGATCTTCCTGCACCCTCACTGTGTCTGGAAATGCTCAAGAGAAATTTGTTTCAACACAATTATTATATGTTCTATAGGACTACTATATAGTGCATGCAATCTAATATTCGGATCAGAGCTCTGTCTGAATTTCTGGCTATGACTTTTCATGGCCACAACAATACATAACTGAATTGCTGGTTGATGTTACAAATTGGTCAATCAGAAAAATAAAAACACTTTCATTTAATCTGAAATCAAGATTCAAGAAACAAGAAATCTAGGGCTTCACAGTGCCATTTTTGTACCAACCACTCTGAACTGCAGAACTTGTGATGTTTAAGTTTGTTTTTCATTACAGAAAAGAGGATAACAGAAAAAAAGTGATATACGAAAGAAAGGTAAAGGAATATTTTTTTTCTTCTATTTTTTTAGATTTAGGGGAACTTTCAAGTTAGCATTTATTGCCAGTTTACAGTTACAATCTGAACCTTGCTGTCTCTATACTGAGGAGCAAAGGTCCAGAATAGTAGAAGTTGATTTAATTAACAACTCTATCTTAAACTATATGCAAAAGGGGTCCATTGTGCAAGCAATCATAAATCTCACCTGGCCTAACTTCAGAGCAATTGACCTCACAACCCAAATAATGTTCCTTTGTGCACCATTTTTTAAATGCAATTTCTAGATTTACTGGTTCAAAATAAAAGTGTGTAAACAATTTCAGTGGAGCCTAAAGTGAGGAACTCATTCATCCTACAGCTGGATCAAAGTTTGGGCCAAACTGGAAAACTTGTTCTGGAAGGAGTCTGTATTGATCCTACTTTCAGTGGATCCAGATTCAAATTTTGCATTTATTTTCATATGCTACTGGAATCTTATGTAGGAATTAAATGAGGAGTAGAGAAATGACAAATTTCAGCAATTCATTGGGCAGCATAGAGTGTAATAGGAAAATGTAAAGACACTTTGCCAGCCCAAGAATATTCCCTTGTCAGTCATCAAAGGGCAGCTACAAATAAAAAATTCTAAGGACTTCTCCAAGAAAAAGGCAGAAAAAAAACCGTAGGCAACATAAATGTAACTTCCACTTGCTCCCACTCTAACTATCTAGCATCTTGATATTTCTTTTTTCTATAAACAAAATTTCATGACACATTTAAAAAAATTCAACATGGAAAACACAAATATCACTTCCAACATGTGCTCTGGGTGACATCTATATGGAAACAATGATAAACCTTTTCTTTGATTAAACAGCCTTTATTTAAAAAATTTGCCAAAGAAAAGAAGTGTTATCTATATCAATAGTGCACATTAAAAAATCTCAAAATAACTGGCTCCAAGATGAATCTTGGCAAACTCTGAAGTCCATATGTGGGTGGAAGAGGCAACTTTAGCACTTAGTAAATATCCAAAAATCTGCAATTAACCCTGAGAGATTCTTCAAAACTCTCTTAGGCTTACAGGCTTTTTTTGTTTAGCTGCTTCTGGAGAGACCTGGTACTCCTGAATCAGCCTCTGGAGGTTCCACTGGCCATCTAAGGGATCTGAGCTTTCAATTCAGACACCAATAACTCAAACTCAATAGGAGGTTCCTATCCCTGTCCTTTTATTATATGTAAGCATAGCCAATCCTTTATGCATTATTAGAACTGATTGAAGCACAAATAAATAATGGATAGTGCAACCCTGCTTCATGTTTATAATACGTATGTTAGTATTTGTCAAATGGTATGTTGATAAAGTTGTTTGTGAAGGTATCTGTTAGCATTTGCCACATATTTTGTTCAGCTGGAGACTCTACACACACTGCTTATTTTGACCTCTTAACATGAATTATCTATTTCTTCTTAGTGCTCATAAAATTCCATCCTATATTATCTGCTCTCTTGATATGTAATTGAAACTTTATATACAACAAAATAGGGAATAATTAAGATAAAGTGACAACTAGTAAGTAAGCAGTTCTTTTGATCACAGAAATATTCAGGAATCTTTGCAAAGAAGTACCAGTCCTCAGACTTAAATGAGAAGATAAATTAGAGTCTGTGGCTATTTCTTAATAGGAAAAGAAAAAGAAATACAAGCAGGAATGAGACCCATGAGTTTGAAAAGTCAAAGTGTTTACTAGAAAGGATAGCATTTGCTTTCCTATTTTCCTGGGCCACTTGCCCCTTTTGCAACCTGATAAAACAAATGAGTCAATACAAATCAAGATGACTTAGAAGAACAGCAAATGGCCATTGTAAAAGTACAGGCCAGAGAAAGAGGGACGCCACACAGGCTCCAGTCCTGCAATTTTTTTTGCAAGCAGATTTAATTGGTGTTTTGTGGCCAGACACCTTTAGAGTCAGACATGCCATTTTATTTAAGGAGAGGAAACAGTCAGATCATGTCCAAAGACAGTAAAGTGAAATGAAATAATATCTTGACCTGTTGCAAAGTTCATATTTTGAAAAGAAAATAGTAGAAACCTTGCACAAACTATTTCTTATGAGAATCTGTCCATTCTTCAACCATTTTTATGTGATAATCCAAGAATGTTATTCTTTCCTTCATAGACATACTGCCTTGTTTTTATTGATTTACCCTGTCAAGGAGCCTTCCAGAAAACAGTGGATAACCTGAGAATTTATGCAGTCCATATCCACTCTCAGACAAATCACTGCTTGCCTGTCTGACAAAACTGCAAGACAGCCAAATACAGGTGCTCAGATATATTCTTACAACATTCTTTTTTCTTTCTCTCTTTTTAATATAATATTTTGTCATTTACTCTGGTGAAAACATTATGGTTAGTAAAGTAAGATCAAGCAATAATTCTAATTTCTTAAAGCCTCTCAAGCAATTTTTTGAGAAATATGGGAGTTTAGACAGCACATTTATTTAGTTTTAATTTTTGTGCTGTCATACATCAGCACTGAAGTCCTGATTTAGAACACATGCAGCTTGCCTTTGAAGTTTTGGCTGTTTTTTAACAATGGCAAAAAAAGATATAAAGAAATTAAACAGCACCAAAAAAACCATAAAACAGGGCTTTTGTGCTCTTGATTTATATATTGGTTTTTATGTTTGTTTAAAAAAAAAAAAGCTTTATTCTCAATAATCTTTCATGGGAAGCTTTGCTCTGACATACCTTTATTCATCTAAGCCTTTTCTTCTCTGTTGACCTTTCTTTTCTCCTTCCTACCTCCCGAAGTCTCTGACCAATACTTTCTAATCTCACTCTCATTCAGTAGCAAAATGAACTCATTGGAATTCTTCTGAAAACTGAGAAGGTAGAAAATGTGTAGTGATATGCTAGACTGATATTTTTGGATGAAAGCAATAAATGTTTCAAGTAAACAGGACCTCTACATGAAATGGCTTTTTTCTGCTAGTGCTCACCGGACTACCCTTCCGGGGTGCTCATGTGCTGTGTTATACATGGTCCTTTTTGTTAAGTTACACAACACTGGCATTTTCCAAGGAAGTGCATGGAAGCTGATAGTTGCTGTTGTTCATTTTTGTCCTAATGTTGTGTAAAGAATACAAGCCAAAGACATAGTTATTTGTTCTTTGGCTAGCTTTTTGGTGTTATTCTCTCTCCCTTTCAGCTCAAGGAGTAAATTGCTGAAGCAACAATAAAAACACCACAACTGGCTTTATAGTTTTTCTCCTCCTTAGGGTCTTCCATTGCCTGGAGATTTTTAGCATGCAGTAGTGTCATCTAAAGGTACCAACGCCATTTGCTGCTAAGACCGGTTTTAACTGCAGTCCACCTCCAAAACATACTGAAAGTAATTTCTAGACAGACTAAGTCCAGAAAGTGTCCAGATGCTTGAAGTAGAACATTAAAAAAAACCCATAATTCTTAATTGTCAGCTCAAATATGTATGTATACAGTACCAGTGTGTATGTGTAGAAGGAAATGTGCAGGGCATTTATGATAGCTGAGGGAGTTAGAGAAGCAGAGGCTGACAAGGGAGCTGAACTTTGAGGCATTGCAGGATGGTTAACCACTGTGTATTGGGAGATTACTGGGGATGCCCTCATTCGCTGTATCTCTTCGCTTACCTTCATCATCTCATATCCATATGCTTCAACTCTTCCCCCCTTCTAAAATACTGCTTACTCTTAACAGTTAAATAATGACAGTTGCATCTGAGGAGGAAGTTTTTTGTATTCCAGCTCATCCACGTGTCAGTGCAAAATAACAGAACCAATAAAATTTCCTATCACTAACATGATAGGAATTTATGTGAAAATAGTTTTTTCCCCAGTACAGTTCAGTGTAAACTTATTGCAGACACATCTGAGATCCACACCTTCTTCAAAATCCATATGAAGAACTTGTGAAATCTTTTGACTGAACATAGAAGGTTCTGCAGTTTATTTTATTTTTATGGAATTTAACTATTCATTTTAGCAACTCTGTGTTAACAGAAAACTTACTAGAGTTCATTTAATTTCATATTTAATCCACGACCTTTCTGTATGTTGAAGTAAGTACTGCTGTATGGGAAAAAAACTTTAATATTCATCTAGATTCTTCTCCCAGACCTTTAACCAAGGAAAAGTTAGATGGCTTGCCTCTGTTACTCCTACTCACTGGGGAGAGAAGAATCTCTCCAGGAAGACCTGTTGCATCAATTTTCAGAAAGGATGAAGGTCTTTTTGGAATTAAAGACCTGTCTATATTGATTGTTATTGACAAAACTGGATTTATTAACATGCATAATGTTCAGAAAGCCAACCTTAGAGAAGGGAAGCTTATCTACAGCTCTGAAAGACTAATTACTTCAAGGCAGGTAAAATTTGCTTTCATCTACCAAGGTCATGCTTTCACACCGTGAACACAGTATGCTTAGTGAGAAGCTTCTCAGGTAGGGAATCCTGCTGTGGCAGGGGGGTTGGACTAGATGATCTTTTGAGATCCCTTCCAACTCCTAATATATTAAATAGACTATGCCTTTGTTGGCTGGCACCTCAATTGAAATTACTCTTACTGGAGATTTTGTAGGTTACAGAGATCTGCTTTCAGTATTTTTTTTTAATTTACTTAAGTTATAATGCTAACAGAATCATACACTATTAGTATATTTTTTATTTATAAATATATGTATATAATAGTTCTATCTAGTATATTCATAATAATCATTCAAATCACAAGCTAGCAGGAGTTTTTTTATACAGAAATTATTGAGATTATGTAGAAATTATGGCCGTTCTACTTGTAACACTGAAGAAGTCACACTGGCATGTTGTACTAATAATCTTTTTAGCTTTAAAGTTTCTTAATCTACAAATACCTTGTAGAGTATTTCCAGATTCATAACATTTTAAAATAATTGCATGAAGACAGAGGATTTCTATGCCAAATTTATTCCATTACCCCCAGCAATAATTTCTCACACTACACTTCTCCTGACCCAACCTATTTGTTATCCTATCAACCTACTTTGCATCTTGTGTTCTTTGGCTAAGAGGCACCAGCTCTTTTAAGCTTTGCCCAATCTCCCCTAATGCATCTTTATTCCACTCTCCTTTTCCCTTGAATATACTGGCACTTCTCTGCTAATAACATGATAAAAACCTGGTAAGTGGTATGCATTTTCCATGTTGGCTTTTAGATATCCAAGAAAAAAAGGAATTTGGCCATTTCTTCAGGTGTTTTAGAAATTAAACCACCTGGTTGAAAGAATGACTCCAGTTTGGATGTCTGACATCCAACCTCACACCTAGGATTTTCCAGGCTGAAGCACAGGAAAACATTCACCTTCATCATGAATTAATTTGCTGCTCTCAAGCCCCTTCTCTCAATATTAGCCCTTTCTTTCTTTGACATATCTCTAAACAGTGCCACTATAAGTATCTATACTGCTTCAAAAGGAAGACATTTGAAAGAGTGGAATTATTGCTTCCTTTAGAGAGATAAATCCAAGCAAATGTAAATTGAACCTTTAGGGATGTGCTCCAAGAGTGAAATCCACACAGAACAGTCTCCCAAAGTTAGCGAGTGGTACAAGTCATTGATCTGAAACTAGCACAGAAGGTTCAGTTCAGTAATATAGTGACATAAGTATAATGATAGAGAATAGGGAGTATTTCTGTGGTAGTAAGAAGCCTTTTCTCTGAGCTTTTTTGATTGTATTCTTATTTTTGAGGATCTTCTGAAGAAGTGCCTACCTAACTATGCACTGGTTTTCTTAGAAGTTAAGGAAACACTCAGAGCAAACCAAGATATTTCCCATATGCACTGTCTTTCATTAGAGTTTTAATAAAATAAAAAATAAAACCAGGTACTGAGCAGGGATGCTGTTTTCCAATGGACTAAATCAGGTAGCTGAGTCACAATGACAAGAAGGATAGGCAGAATTTGAAGAAAAAAGTAGGTTACTCAAGACATAAAGTTTGACATATGGTTTATGATACTCTGTCAGAAGTCAGACAAAACCAAAAGACTGCCACTGTCTTTCAGACAAAATGTATCTAGACAGTGCTGAGTATTTACTCAAATATATCCTCTCAGTTTCTGTTTGAGCCACCTTGGAGTAGAAGATATTTTCCACTTTCTCTCTTATAAATATTGTGTTTAATTGTGACAAGTTCTGATGATCAGTGTACACCATGCTAGAGGTGGCTATATGAGTGAAGTGGTTATGCTGTAGGTACCCTTGTTATAAGATGGCCAGTTTCATTAAAATCCATTACAAAATTCTCTTCGAATGTAATGAAACATTATAAAATATCAGACCAATAATCTATAACTCTTTTTTGAAAACTTTATGCAGAAAACTAAAATTAGCATTATCTTTCTTATTTTTCCTTTCTTTTTTAACCATGATATGCAGATTGCAATAAGGAAAGTCTTATTTGGTCTGAATGGAAGACACCCTTATTCTATGTTCTAAAATTTCTTCCCTTCCCTTCCCTTTCCTTCCCTTTCCTTCCCTTCCCTTCCCTTCCCTTCCCTTCCCCAACTTTACTATGTCTGTGTTAAAGTGCTAAATTTGATCAGGCAGATTCAATTTCCCGTTCTTTTTTTGAAGCACTACGTAAAAACTTATCTTCATTAAGTGCCACTGGGAGTCCAGCACCACATAACTAATCAGAGAATTCAGTAGCTTCATGTCCATGTTATGCCTCAAGTTCAAAGGGGACAAAGACATCCTGTTTGGTGTTTTGTTTCACTCAAGCTATTAAAACTGCACAGACCCCCTTAAGTGTTTTTTAGAGTAATCTTCTTTATTCTCTATCAGCAACATAAAACATTATAAACCCCAGTGCCAGTTTAGATAGTTTTCAAATTTGTAATGTGATTTGGGAAAAAAACCTGAGATACTCAATGAAGTGGCAGGACTGAAACTTCTGGTGGATGCAATCATTTCAGATCTGTTACTCTTCTCCATATCCCTTAAAGATCTTGGCTTAGTAATTTTGTTCAACTTTTGTGACCTCGATGTTTTTCTTCCAAAGGCATGCTGGGAAATTCCCAGAGGTGTGCACTGTTTGTGGGAATGCATACATCCAAAAAGGGTCAAAAGAAAAAAATAACATGGTTCAAAACATATGCACTGTCTTCATGTATATTCTACAAGCTATGGTTAATGCAGTTGACAGCGCTAGAAAAATAAAGTTTTGTTCAGAAGGTCATATAAACATCACAATTTTCTGATAACTCCTTTGATGTAGCATATTTGTTAATTAAATTACAAGTTCTGAAATAACATCACTTGATCAATAGATTTTCCTTACTGGTTTTCCCAGGGAAAGGTTTTGATGAAAGTTTAAGAAGGTTGCTTAGTCCAACGTTTGGGTGACTGAAAAATTACTATTAACCCATTTATGCTAGCTTCTGAAGTTTCAACAATAATAGGTTCTACTCACCATTTTTACTTCTGTGCTAAGATATTTTGAAGCATTGGACATAAACATGCAACTATTCTAAAGCTGATTACACAAAATTTCTTGAAATTCCTTGTAAACTTGTTAGCAGACTGAGCAGTCATATTCAAAGATGATTTTACTGCAAAGCTGCTCCTCCAATGTAGGAACCACAAACGAGGCTTCCTGTACTTGGAAGGAATTATAACTTTCAGTTGAAAACAAAAGATTTCTTTGCAATAGTCATATTTGAGACTACAGATACTGACTTTTTAAATAGAAATAAAATAGATACAAATATTAACAATTGGATTTGATTTGTCAATACCTTTTTCTACTAAAAATAGATATATTTTTGTTAGTTTTTCCATTGTTTTTAATAATGCCTGATTTTTAAAAAAGAAGTTAACATTAACATTTTAAAAATAAAATATATTTGAGAAAATATTTTTAGTTGATATTTATATTTTTTAATTATTTCTTTTGACATCATAAAAATACTATGCAAAAAAAAAAGTTAGGTATTCTTTGCAAATTCTGAACATTGCTTAATAATAAGAGATGCAGAAGAAAATACACAATATGCCTAAACTGTAATTGTAAATGAAACCATAAATTCTATAGCAATAAATGTAAGTGATCTTCTTTCAATATAACACAATCACTGAATTCATATCTGATGTTAAGTAATCACACTGGGAAACTAATTTTGAAACTGCATATTTAAACCCCAGACATTTTATTGAAGGATACTTGCCACTACTAAATGAAATGACTTTGTTTTATTTTGATTTTAGAGATTGCTAATCCATTTTAAGTAAGTAAAAAACAGATTTAGAAACTAGCCCTCACAACCAAACTGCACATAAATGGATGCAATACCAGATACCAAAAAGATTTCGGTCATCATACAGCTAGAGAAACAGTCTTGTTTTACAGACACAAATCTAAGGAAAAGGGATAAGACTATGAATCAAAAGGAACAAATATTTAATATATGCTAACATGCACTATCATAACAGAAGCCAGGAAGTAACTGAACTTTGATTAACTAGCAATACTTTAGTATCTTCTTCCAAAGAAGATCTCTGATCTGTCCCTTGGTCCACTTCAGTGTATGTGAATCATAATCAATAATGAGGAGAAAAGAAGGAATCTGAAGTAAATAAATTATTACTAAATGCATTTCAAACGAATTTATTTTACAGCAGAATTACTCCTTTTCCTTTCCAAGTTAATTCTATAAAATTTCAGGGAGTACGTCAGTAACAGCTTTCTCAAGGGAACATGCTTTTGAAGAGGCTTTGATCTGTGTTTCTGTACCATATCAATACTTACAATGAAAGGTCTGTTCCTGTAAACATTACTTATTTTAGTAAATATTAATAATTTTGGTGGAGTGGTCTCAATCAACAGGACTGCTCAAAGTGAGTAAAAGCCTTTGGGATTAGGACCTACATTCCTGCATATCAGCAATGTTATGGCAATTAGTTGGTATAAGCAAAAACAATGTCCTTAAAAAAACCCATCACTACCACTCATCAAAACAACAAACAAAGGTAATTAAAATGCTGGAAAAGAAATAGGTCTGGTGGGGTTTTTTTAATTATTTAAAAACGTGCCAGTGTTGGCAACTTGCACCATTTTATTACTAGATTTCATGGTATTAAGTATTTATATTAAAGTTATTATAATCAGGAGATTGCAATAGAATCTCACTGTTCAGTTAATAAAGAAATGGCTTCAGGGGAAAGCTTAAAATATGAAGGAATTGTGTCCTGGGAGTTCCACAACAAAAAGAAATCTGGATAGTATTTTAACAACTTTTACAATATTTTTTTAGGTCTGAAGCAGAGGTTTTTAACTTCTAAAACTGGTAGTACTGATTTTCTATTTGAAAATTAAGGCAAAAGAATCCTGTGTGATACTGCATAATATGTGACTGCTATCAACTGATGTTTTGAGTTTAATCACATGGCTAAGCACTCATTTCCCTTTACCCACAAATAATTAACATATCTAATCCTATTTAAAAAATATATTTCATTTCAGCCAAAAGTACTTTGAACTTAATTTTTTAAATTTTATTTTATATGTTTGCTTGGGTTAAAGGACAATTACCTGGGATCAAAGCTAAAAATACCAAGAAAATCTCTTCAGATCAGTGAAGAATCGCTGGTGCTGATACCAGTCAGACCTGAAGTGTACTTGGTACTGGGATAGTGTGAAAAAGATGAGTTTGCAGACCAAAAAAACAGATGGCTCCTTATCACCCCATGGGGCTAAACACACAAGAGCAAACTTCAGAGACGCCTTACCTTTACCTTGTCTGTCCTGATAGGGACAGACTGTTATATTAAGGGTTATTGCCTCTCTAGCCCTCCCTGTGATCAGCTTTTGAAGTCCATGGCCAAGAGGCCCGTGTGAGAATATCACCCCAGATAAGAGGTGTTTGCTCTGTGAAATATTCAGGGCAGGAATCCATGGACCTCATGATAGTTCAGCAGGGAACCACAAACCCCAGCTAATATCTCCTAATCCCCTGTTGGTTTGAGAACTACCCACCATAAAAAGCATAACTGGCTGTTTATTTGCGCAGGCAAGAGATAACATCTTAAAGTTACAGTCTGCCTTAAGTAGTAGGGATGTCAAGCCCAAAGAAATGAACCACCCGAGCTCATAATCAAAATTGTGTGTGCTCCCTTCTTCCCTGCCTAATGAGATGTAAACATTTTGGCTGTTGTCTCTTTGGAAAGATATTACTCAAATATATTGGTTAGGAATCACAAAGGCTAGGCCGCTCTGCAAATTACGTCTCTCCTTTTACAGCATTCTGAAGCTGTGAACAATATGTTAAAAATTTTCCCATGGCGCAACCAAGCAAATACTTGTGGCACATTTCTATTCATTACAGAGAATAGTTAAATTCTAAGACATAAATCATGCTCTTCTACTAAAGGCTTTACAAATTCCCAAAGACAAGCCTAATTCCCAATGCAACGATGCTATAAAAGATCAGACACTTTGTTAGAGAGAAATCCACATTTGGAGATGTCTTTCAACAATTTTCTCTCAGGACCCAATCCTGTGAAAGGCACATGCAAGCTGCTGAACACTGTACTGTGTCAAGCTCCATCAGTTTCAAAATGGCCATAAAAACTTATATTTAATTTGCTGTATTTAAATTGTAATCTGACAAGTTTAATACTGGCTAAGCGAAAAAATTCTTATTCCTTTTCTTTCTTCTACTGAATGACAGTCTTTTGGTTTCAATAAGGGAAAAGATTTCATAAGTCTAAATTTCAAAACAGAGAGGTCACCAATTGTACTTTTTTTGCACCCCTCACATCAGATATTGTCATTAGCCAATGACAATACTGTGAGAAAAAATACAAAAGGTAGGCAAAGAGATAAGGGAGGATGACCAAAAAGGGAAAATAATTCTTAATAGTTCTGTAGCTCCATTTTTTTTCCCCATTGTAATATGTCCTTTTCCCTGTCCCAAGCAATTGCCCTAAATCAAGCAACTGGCACTTGATGCATTCTGCAGATGGATCACCACTATCTCTCTGGAACATAGTATACAGGTGGTTTTTCACTTGTATGATTTAGTTAACTAGCCAGCAGACAGATCTGTTTGTGGGGCAGGACTGGGAGTGGAAAATGGAAATCTCTCCTGGTTGATTTACAGAAAGAAAGGCTAAGTGAAAGAGCAGGTGAAATCAGTGCTTTTTAATTAATAGTTCTAATTACTCTCACTTCCTGCTTAGGTAGATCCTTTCTAGAAGGCACACCAGTTAACCAGACAGTCATTGAAAACACTGGGCAATAGCACAATCAGTGAGGTGAAATGTTCACTGATCTGTTTCTCTCAGTTCAAATCCATAGTCCAAGACATTGACACATGCTGACTCGATTACTTGACAGCATGTGAAAGCAGATTCCTCAAGCCAACATTCATTCATCCATTCATTTATTTCCTGTATTTCTCCAAGCATTAATTCCTTCTTTAAATGGAAATCAAAAAAAGAGAGGACTTACTCTCTTGTCTCTTCACCTTTGTGTTTTACTATGCTGTGTCCTGGAGAGGATGCTAATTTCATATGATCAATTACAATCTCTGCTCCATTTCCACAGGAGCCAATAAAATACTCTTCCTCACAGAATAAGGTCTTTGGAATTTTCTACATTTCATATTCACAAAGATAAATGTAGTGTAAATGTCAACAATATACCAGATCCTGAACTCACTGGCAAATAATACATTGATATTTACAGTGCAAGGGTGAATTTAAGGAATATAAATGCAGGAGTAAATGCAGCACAATCTGATTTGGGAATCTGGGCAAACCAATGGCCACATCCCAGCCACAGGAGGAGTTACAGCAACCACTGCTGTGGGCTAGAAGGAAAAAGAAATCAAAATGCTTCCCTTTTCCCAATAAATCCTATGAAAATACTCATGTCTGAGGGTAGGCCACCAATCAACTTCTCATGTATTTTGATGTCTTTTCTATTGTACCAAGCAACCACTCAACTAGCATTCAAGAAATCACCCAAGAGAAAACCCCAATTTTGCTTTCCACAAAGTGAAGAACTGGAAGCAAACTCTTGATGCTATGTTTTCTTGCTGCCAGTCACTGGGTACCCTGTAGTTTCCAATAGACAAAAAGAAAAAAGCAAAATTTCTGATGTGAATCATAAGACTCTCCCGTGAAAAACTACAATGCTCCACCTCACTCCAATGCTTTTAGCTTTGAGCCAAAAGCTGCATAACCATCTTATCACCTCCAGTACCATAAAGATAACCAAATTATGTTAACCAAAATCAAATCTCTGAACTCACAAGAATTCAGACAAGCTGGCAGATGTGGCAACTGACTTAATTTCACAGCTTTCTGCTACCAAAAGGTATCCTACTCCATCTCTGCCTTTCCTTAATGACCCTGCCCCCCTTCCAGTAGCTGTGGACACATTGTTCCCTCCATAATCTGATTCCGCTTCATAGCCTAACAGAAGTCTCTCCACTTTTTTTGTTGGTTAAGTTTTCTGATAGATTAATGAGTTAATGCTGCATGTGTTTACAGAGAGGTCTGACAAAAAACAGTCAGTGCAAGGCAAGTAACGGACAATTCAGAAGGGGAAGGGGCATGCAACCACCAGCAATGAGATGTTGGAGCAGCTCACACTCTCTACTGGAATTGCACTCTGAAGTAGCAGTTGGTGCCAGACTTTCCAAGATCATGGCTTCTTGTGCTGACAGCTGAGTCAAAAAGAATTCCTCACTCATGAAGAGAAGAAATCAGACATGGCACCATAAAAGTCTGCAATGCTTTTTTTAGAAACTTGAATTGTCTTTAAACAGCTACCAAGTCAGAACTACTATTCTGTTTAGTCGTCAATTTCCATGAGCACTTTTTGCCTGCTTTGCTTTAACATTTACCTGTTGCATTACCCCTAGTAGTCCCAATCAGGACTCTTTTTTGGAGTCAAGCATCAGGGAAGTCTTTCAGACAACCACAAGAAAGTGTACTCCCACCCCAAAGACATCATAATCACTCTGCACTAAACAACTCATAGTGAGTCCAAGGTACTGTCCAGTAGATAGTTACAATATTACAATATTATCTGGGGACTCATTTAGAAATTGAGTGCTTCCAGAAAAAAAACAAAACTAAACCCAAAATCAAATAGACACAAAAACCCCCTCACCCAAAACCACAAAAGAACAGCCCAGCCCCAAAACCCAAAACCAAACCAAAAAACCCAACAAACTTATATCATTTGCAGTACTTGAAATACTCAGAATATTCACATGTAATATTTTAGAAATATTGAGTTTGGCACATAGGAAACCTGCTCTCTGAAACATATCTGAAGTACAAAGCTTAGATCCAGATCAGTTCTACATTTGAATTCAGTTATATGTGGTTCTAGCATTTTCTAACATACGTACTATATATGAGAAGTAGTGGGAAACTGAAAAGAATTCCAAGATACAGTAGGACAATTGTGCAGACTCAAGAAAAAAATGGTCACTGAAGAGAAACAAGCAGGACAGGCACTCAAGTTCAACCTAGTTGTTCATACTTGTATTCTGAGAACTACCAGTTCCAGCCATGAGACCAGATTACTCAGTGGAAGAACTGTAGACTACATTTAAGTCAGCAGATCTTTTTACACATTAATTTCTACCACATAGGCTGACACATCTTTTGTAAATAAACTGTTTAAAACTTTAATTAACTCCTCTGCTGTGATTAATCAGGCAGATTGTTCACTGTTACAGTGAAGTCCACTAAGCCCTACCTGCCAAGGGCTCATAATGAGGGAAAATGTTCATAGCTTTAGCAATTTTTCACTGGTCTCACTTAAACAGAAAGTATCACAGCACACGCAGCTTTCAATAAGTTAAGGGAGTTATGGCAATTTTCTCAAATAAAAATGTTAAAAACCTGCAAACCAACTTAATAACAGTCAGTTATATTCTAGACACTGGATTGACATTGCAGCCCAAATTTAGCATCACAGGAGACAGGTATCCAAACTGACAAAATATAATTTACTCTTTAAATGCCTGCAGTGGTATCTTTTCCTGCTGTTAATTGCTGATCTTACTTCACACTCTGGTGTCAAATAGTATCTTTGGAATAAGACAGTAAAACAACAGGAAAACTCCAGTAAATCACCATAGTCCTTAACAAATGCAGTGCTTCAGGAAAATAAGTACCCTTGCAGTATTCTTGCTTGAGACTTCTCTATTTGCTTTATTTTTTTTATGGAATGGTCACCATTTAATGAGCAATTACATACAATATTTGCTTCAACAGTAAAGAGATCTCAGTGACTTTAATGCAAGCATTATTGTAAGGGCCGCTCTATGCAACAAAGTAGTTCACCTCAGGATAATGTTACAGGGAGAACTTCAGTCAGTTAAATTTGAAAACAGTGCTCTTACAACACCTAACAACTTGCAAATTTATTATGAGATCTAGCAGCTCTTTTGCAGACCTGTTCACTATACAGAATTCAAATGGTGAAACATTTTAGCAGAGGTTGTAAAATTAACTATAAGGCACAGAATATACCAGCTCTATCTTCAGTAGTTCTACCTAAGCACCATCGGAATAAAATAGAAGAGTAGTTTCATACTTGTTAGGCATCCCCTTACTATAAAACTCCTTTATTCCCTTTATTTCTTCCCCCATTATCTTTCTTACATTTTACTGTCAATGCAATTTTTACTACTACAGTAAAAAAGTGGATTAGATACAACTGTTTTTATAATACATAATATATTGTGCTGATATTTTACTTGTTACTTTATTGAGAAAAAAATACATTTCTAGTAATAAAAAAGAAATATTAGGCTAGTCAGGCACTGAGGCATGTTTTCCTCTTATCTGATTATAGTTTATAGTAAAATTAAAGCACCTTTATCATCCCTGATGTAAACAAAGGCATCTCAACAACATTAACAGTTAGCATGTGTAAGAGAGTTGTGCAGGAGAGAGATGCTGCTGCTGCTTCTACCTTTACCACACAGCTGAGGACTCGTTTAACCAAGCAATGTGGACAGAGCTATGCCAATACTAAAGCTGGATTTGACAATACAAAAGATATTCTGCCATTTTGGCTAATAGAAGTTAAGCTTGAGTCATAAGAGAGGGACCATAGAAAGTACAATCTTAGATAAGTTGCTTAAATATCCCTGAGCTGGACCTTACCAGAATTTAGAGAAGCTCCCGAGCAGGAGCTGGCACCTATAAATGATGTAAGACCTTGGGCCAAGAGGACTATCAGAAAGGTCTTAAGTGTCATGTCCTTTGTCTTCTTTTCTTTGCTTTTTGATGTAAAACTTGGTGCAGTTATCATAGCACAATGACCCAGGCAAGTTAGAGTTTGTGAGTGGAGATAATCTCTTTATCAGGAAAAAAAATAAAAGGTATATTTGGAAAAAGAAACTCCCTTTCAGACACAACCCCATTTTTGGGAAAAAGCTTCTTGAGGACAAAGGGGTTGTGCCTTCAACAGTGTACCTACTGTTTCTAATTATGCCAGGTGGGTTAATAGTGTTGTCAATAAAGCTTGCCTTTTCTTACTAAGATCTTAGGAATATAGCTGGTACCAAAGACCTTCCCAGTAGCAGAAAGTTCTGCAATATGTTACCAGACATCTCAAGTCTTTGAAGATCCTTCTTCTTCTTAGCAGAATATAAAATACATCACAAAGTTTATGCACATGAGTTGAGTATATGTTGCAAGATATCTATGTGTACCTAGGTATATACGAGCACCTTTTGAAATAGTAGCACTTAACTGAGAGAAGGGATTGGAACAAAGGATAAAAAGGAATCAACACAAAGAAAAAAGAAAAATATGCCTGTGAAATCCTGTAAGTTGGTGTTGAAACAAATGTTTTAGTTAATGCTCATTCTTAACTCTACATTGCACCAAACAAAATCTTTTTGGGGGCCAGCTAAAAGTTACTTAAATATTTTTAAGTTTAGTGAAAAACTTTTCTCCTCAAAAATTCAACAGACAAGGATGAATTGTAAAGGCAGTGGCAGAAGAAGATTTGTTTAGGGAAAGTGATTTGAAAACTGCAATAAGAAAGGAAAGATTCAAACTCCCCTTTCCATCCTTTTTAAACACCATCTCTTTTGTTTTGATGGAAAAAGACCATTAGTGATTTCATTACTTAATGACACTGGAGATAAATTAGGCAAGTGATATATATTAGTTCTGTTATCATCACGGATCTCAGCTGGTTTTCTTCCATCTTATATCCTTCTAAGGAGGATGCTAAGGGTCACCTCATTGTGAGAAACCCTAGCATGCACATCAGACACATGCATTTAAAATCAGCTGCAAGTATTTTGTTGCTGATATTTGGTTACTAGACAGAAATGGCAACTCCCTAGTAAATCAGATTTTATATCAATATATTAAAAAATTAAAATACTGGATTAAATCATGGTATAATTTATACCTCTCAAACTGTGTAGATTTAGTAGATCATTTTTTTCTGTATGTAATTCCTTGCTATATTGTTACTCCAAGGCTGTAATTAGTCCAATCTGTTATCTTCAACCTATGTTTTTTTACTTTATGACTTGTGAATGCTGATTGGATAATACATTTTAATTTTTTCTCTTTGACTGTACTCTGAAGAAAATACATAAATAATTCCTTATCTAGCATCTAGTGTCTCCCTAATTCTCTTTAACAGCAAGGTTAGTAGCTAAAGACCCATCTTCTCTCCTTTGATGTCAAGCTCTTCCTAATTTATGTGTACAAGTTGTATTGGGTCATACAAATAAGAAAATTCAATGTATTGTGTACACAAAGTGCTAAAGATTCATAAAGAAATAATATTTACAAGTCAAACTTTACTTTGCATTTAATTGGTTTGTGCATAATTTCTAATTATTGCAGACCAATTATATTAAAAATGTGCTCAATATCTATTTTTAGTTTTTAATATCAATGTTTCTCTTTGGACTTTTTTATTTAATAGACTGTTCATTTTTCTACATACCACATATAGTATGCTATGTTCTAAAATAGTATGGTGGAATGTGGAGAATTTTGTTTTGGGGAAATAATAAATTCCTTTGGCTCTGTACAAAAGGCTTTATTCATCCCTCAGGTGCATGATCATTATCTGGGTCTATCTTGGCTTTTCTCTTAATTTAAACAAGAGCCACCTACTGTAAATCACCTTTTTTTGCTTAGAGACACATGTGCAAGTTGTAGATGTGCAGCCTTTTATATTAAAAAATATTTGAAGATTTCAGCTTCTAAAAAATGTTATGAAGAGTTAATGAATTAATTTGAGAATGAAAATTAACACTTATTCCAATATCAAACAGTTTTTCTTTGCTGTCAGGGTGAAATTCAGGTTAACCTTAGAGGAAAACATGAATCTTACTGCAATTTCTATTTAAGTTGTTGAAGCTGCTATGCCAGAACGTCAGCTATGCCAAAGCACCTTATTGGCACATCATGCCTGCTTAAGGGATATTCTCAGCTGCTAAATATGGATAACTATACAATGCTTCTCAATAACTTACCAATTTTTTACCACTTGGAAGCTCATCTCCCTGCTATGTAAGCTCATGGATAGTGCTTCTGACAAGGAAACATACTTAGTTTAAAAAATAGTGAGTAGACCTCTTACAAGGGGCTTTTCCAATATTTTGCTAAAATCGTAATACACAGATAAGTTATACTCAAAAATCCATACAGTGTGCTAAAACTACTGCATTAACCTGGAAAGCTGTGCTAAAACTCACACTTGCAGCCACAGGGATGTGCCCTTTCCAATCCACTTGTGCCAGTTTGGCCACAATATCCTGTAAGAGCTAGTGACTATGAAGCACTACATACAAGACACCTCAGGCAGACCTGTCTTTCAGAAAGTCTTAAATCTCTTCCATGAGCATACATTTTGGAGGACTGAAATGGACATCCAAACACTGAGACCCAACAGAGCAGTCTTTTAGAAAACTTTGGCCTTCATGAACACTGATGTAATTCACAATTAATACCACTGAGCTGAAAAGATTACAATAACAAAAGAGCAATATGAGCTTGAACTTAGGCCTCCAAAGTCTAAAATCTCCAATATATATTTAAAGAGAAATAACTTACTCCATTTAGAAAATGGGGCCTATTGAAAAACATGAAACCTCTAAAAGGTTACTGGAATGCCAGAAAAGTAATACCTTAAAAAGTCAAGATAAAAAAACCAACTGGAACACAAAGGTGTGAGCTGGAAACACTAACACATTCATATCCAGCCTGTCCGCAAGCTGGGAGACATCCACAGCTCCACAGGCATCATCTCTGGGTATTAACTGTCAGATTGTCCCTACCTTCAGTGACATAGGTGTCATCTCACAAAATATAAATATGCTCAACTTAAAATGATTTCCAACTAGAAAAATCACCAGCTCAGAAACATGTGCACTATGACGATACTCACATTTAGCTGTGACTTTGTACCCGCCCAGTGGAGGGTCATGGCCTTCCACAGCATCAAACCCTGCTGACACCAGGACAATCTCTGGATCAAATTCATGGGCAGCTGGCATAATCACAGTCCTGGAGAGTGAAAAAAACCAAACTGTTAAAAATTAAAAGAACTTCTTTCTTCATGCTATAAATTGCCTCAATCTCAAAACTCCACAACATGGTATTTTCTTTTAATTAAACCAATCTTCATGGTGGCTGTCCAAAACCAAACAATGTCCAAAGCTTCAATTAATTTCTTTCTACAGTCACTCTTTTTTCTTTCCTACAATTGAGGAAAAAAAAATAATGCAGGTACATTTGAAAGCCTCTAATATTACACACACATCTGTGCCTGTTTTATCCTGCTGCCTATAAAATGCTGCTTCTTCCAGGGAAGTGACTAATGGTTTACAGAGAGCACTCAAAGCCTGGACTGCTCCAGTTAGTGCGAACTTGGTGTAAATTTGAACTATAAATTTCTTTTGGGAAAATGTTTGCTTTCCAAACTTTTTTTTTTTTCTTAACATTTTTAAATGTTTGTCGAAGTGGGGGGTGACTCTAGCAAAGGAAAAACATGAAATTCCCTTAATCAAACCCAGACTATGTTGTTAAGCCTTTCCAAGGTCAGGCATAACAGGAATGTGACAACCACAAACTAGTGACAGCAACCCCTGCTGGTGTCAGGAAGATAATTCAGCCCCTCACAGTTGCAAAGATTCCACTTTTTTAACCCCTTCCTTGACAAGCTTCCATGGGGATATTTTGTTGCTTTGTTTTCAGACTTCTCCAAACTCAAAGTATTAAAGATGTGTTGAAGGAGAAGATAAACCCCTGCATTCTGCACTCACAGATAGAATCATAGAATTGTCAGAGTATGCTTGTTTTCAGATTGACTTTCTGAAGGAAAGGTGTCAGGATGGCTTTTACGCTACTGTGGCAAACGCTGAATCTGCTATGACTGCATTAATTCAGGGGGACATCAGTAACATTAAACAGCAAATACAAAAATGAATGTTCTATTCCAAATGTATTAAGTTAAGGAAATCCCAGTTGGTCTACACTGGTCAAAATCTGAAGATCAGTTTTGTGCATGTGTAATACTATCTCTCTTAGTTCAATATTTATTTATTAATCATTTAATCAACTCAGGCCATAGAGATCATGGTTTTGTTGAAAGATTAAGGTTTTCCGTGGGGGAAAATATCATATTAATAATAGTTTAACAACTCTAGATTTTTCTTTAGTTTTGTTTTTGACCTGTGTTTTATAAACTTTATGTTGTTCTGATTTCCTCAAAAGAAATTTTAATATTAGGAAAGCATTCTTTTTTCTTGTTAGTCAGAGAAAAGGAGAACTCAGACTAAGTAAAAAGTCTTTTCCAGGGTATAAAGCACATTAATGAAAATCATTTTACATTAGACAAAAAGAATTATAGAGTCAACTTCTTTTTTCTGGTGATTTTGCTGAAATTGCACTACAAATGTCTGCAGGCAAAGTGATATAATTTGTGAAATATTCCCTTTTTTACATGTCATTAGTAGGCCTCTGATGAAGTATGGATTCCAGTATTGAGCACTGTACCTAGACCAACTTGAGAGAACAAAAGGAAAGAAAAAAATTCTTTAAAATGTGATCGAAGTGAATAAAATGGTTGAATTATAATTATGTTAGAAACATAACATGACAGTAAACATAATAAAACTCCACAAATACATAAGTGGTTGATGCAAGAGGAAAAAAAGAACCTGTTCTGCATTTCCACTGTGAATAGGACGTGAAGTAGTTGGAGCAGGAAAGCTGCTAGTTCAGACACTGGAAAAAGCATTTTAATAGTAAGGATAGATAATAATTTAAGTGAAATGTTTAATAAAACTGTAGAGTCTTCATCTCCTTAAGGTTTTTATAATAGGTAAACAAATATCCATCAAGCTCTCCACAGGTCACGCTGAAATGGCCTTGAGGAAGGATTACTTTCTTCTAGGTCTTTTTCCTATAGTTTCATGATGTGTAACTCTATAACACACAAAGTACATATATGAATAATTACATTAAACACTACAGTGACTGAAAAATTTTGCAGACTAATCTCCACAAAGTTAGGGAATGATATCAGGAGTAAAGATCTCCAATGCAAACACATCTTTCTCATGTACATACCTTCTGATACTCTAATTGTATGTTCACTGTCTGAAGCAACATATACTTCCCAAACTTCCCCACGTCTGCAACACATGTGGCATGGATCTTGATTAGTGATCAGGACTGTGGTTGTTATGCAATCTTGATCTGTCCTCATAGCACCACATATCTTATACACTGAAGGAAGGAGGGATCCTATGGAGAACCCTCCCTATTTGAAGCCACTTGAGCTTTTGCCCTCCTCCTTTCCTTCAAATTTGCATCAGGCTCTGGTTTTTATTTCTTCAAGTCTAATAAAGTGGCAGCACCATGGAGTACAGCATAGGCAACACTTAGGAGTCAGAGAATAGAGTGTGTTCAGTGCCTATAGAAGCTCTGGAAACTCAAGTTGCTGAGCACTAACAAACCTAACCAGGCTAACACAGAATGAGATTTTTGACGGTCTTATAACTTGGAACACTGGGAAAATCTACCACACTTCCACCACATTTCAAGACCTTGCTCAAAAGCATAAAGATGTCAGCACATTTTTTAATAACTATGGGCAAAACAATGCATTTTACCCTTAATCTCATTTTTAGAAACAGCAAAAATTGTTTAGCCACAGTTTCTTCAAAATTTTTTGTCCAATAAATACATCTGACATGAAACCACCAGCCACACTGGGTAACATTAGTAAAATTATTGAATACTGAAAGCAAGGTCTTTCAACACAAAGCACCAGGAATAGCCATTAACACCATCTTTAATAGTACTGAACAGGAAATTGTAGCATATTCATAAATCTACAGAAATGATATATAGGAATCTCAGCTGAAGGCAGGAGAACTCTATAATGATAATAACCAGAGCTAGCATTTAACTGTTCTGTTACTGCTTTCAGTATTACCTGAATTCATATGACTAAAATAAGACCTAAGCAAGTTTTTGTAGAATACTTTTTTCTTTTAAAAATGTACAGAGTGTCTGTTAAATTTCACCAGAATAATAGCATCCTAATTTTGCTATAATGCTGTCTCACAATTTATGGCAGAACTTTGATGCTGCTACTAGTCTGCATACTATGTACATGAAGAGCTAACCTGTGTGCCCATAAGATCTTGTGTCATTAACTTCTCTTTCATCCTTCATAATATTGAGGGACTTGGAATGTCAGAGCTCATCCACCTTACACTGTTCTTGATTTAAAACAGTACAGAAACTCTAAAGACTTTTCTCTTAAAAAGACATTGTGGAAAATGTAGTCTGTTTACTAGAATAGCAAGCTTAACTCTTCTCTAAAATATCTCACAGTGTCTGCAGTCCTTGTTACAACAGCCAAGACTACTACCTGGCCTTTCAGAAAGATGACAGCCACAAGTCTCTCAACTGCAGAGAGGATCATATAGACATCTAGTTCCTAAATCTCTAATGCAGTTTTCCTCCACATCAATGCACAGGCAGTTAATAATATTAATTGCTCCTCTTTTGAGTAACTACTGTGAGATTTCTGCTTAGAGAAGAGCAGCTTAATGTCTGGAAAACATCATAGCATTTTGTTATGGACTTTGTGTAGGTAGGACCTCTCAAACCTTTGTCTTGACTTGGCAAGAACTCCTTTGTGGCACAAAACACATGTAAATTCCTCCATAAAAGTGCTTCTTATGAAGCACTACAAGGAATCATATACATACATTTTTAAACATGGAGTAAAGTTCACCAGTACATAACGCCTTTTTGCATTTGCCACCTCTCAGGCTTCAGTGCCTTCATTATACCTGAATAACTGCCTTCAGAAAAATATTTTGAGATTGGCAGTTATAAATAAAGCCTTCACAAAGCACTAGATTCCTTCTCTTTTTTTTTTTACTCAAAAGCAACATGAAGCTCACTTCTCCCTCATAAACAAGTTTTTCCAACCTCAGGAGAGTGACGACAGCTGGACAGACAGTGATAACCTGCCCCTTCACTGTCTCTTGGGAGAATCACCAGATGCTGTATCTTTGCTCCTTTCCCACCTCATCTACACTCTGCAGGGCACAGCAAGGTACAAAAAAGAAATTATCCATCAACTGCCTCCTCCAGAGCTTCACAACCATAGCATTTCCCTTCTCAATTGCCTAAGAACAGAATCCTCTGAATCAGATAATTAATGAAAACGTGTTGGATTTGGATTGGTTGTTTTTTTTTAAAGCATACAACTTCACTGGTCATATAATAATAGATATTCATGTCAACCTTACCACATTCCTCAAACCAACTCTATGCTTAGAAGTTAGGCTACAGCTGGCAGGATTTGTTACGGGTCAAACTCTGCTCATCAGAAATCTTTTGCAAAGGTGCATGGGCAGCCTGAACTCAAGCCTAGGTAGGAACAGTTACTATCTTACTCACAGCAGGAGTAAGAAATATGCTTTGGCTTCAGGCCATACATCACCAGACAGGTATGGACTGAGGACTGGCAGACCATCACCTTCCTGCTTGAAGCCAGTTGGGCTGCAGGGGTTATCAGCAAACAGAACTTAAAGCTAGGATCCTTTTCTGATGAAATGAATGGTTTTTGTCAGAAGTGAATTTTATTCTTCCACTATGACTCACATTCTCCTGTCCTCTACTCCCTTCTCCAAAGAAAATAAAACACATAGAAGAGATATTTATTTTCAGTGATTCTGAATTATATAGAAGTATAAATATTTGGTATACTGTATTCACCTAATGATGACAGCAGAGTTACAGCAGCATCTTGCTCGGCTGACTGTTTCTTTCTTTTCTCTCCCATTTTCATTAATAAACATGTCAAAGTCTGAAAGTTTGAGCAGCTGGATCACAGGAATTATTTATCCATGCAAAACCATGCAGTTATAATGAAACTGTGTCCTTCAGCCCAAGGTAGTGCAGATACTCCTTTAAGTCTAATGGTACTGGGAACAGAGCTTGTGTCTGAGAAGTTGAAAAGATTCCTTTTTGTCCCACTAAGGAGATTTCCCCAAAGAATTAATATGTTCCATTTGGATATGCTGCTGTCTGCAGAAAAGCCAAGGGATGGTTTCCAGTTGGGTGTAGTCCTAGAGAAAACATCAGGCATGTGATCCTCCTCCCCCCCCTCCAATCTGAAGATCAGATGCAAGACATTAAAGAGATTCTACCAAGGGACTCCGCTCCTTTTATTCTTCCATTCTATTTTTGTACATTTAAAACACATAGTTAGGATGCTCCCGAACATTTTTTCCCCTAACCCAGAGATTACTCTGAAAGTACCTTCACACAGAGCTGGAAAACTCCAAAGAAAGCTAAGCTGATGCACATAGCTACAATTCTTTTGCTGTGCTGGTAATTTCAAAATGAAACAAGCCGGAACACCAGCCCAGGACAGTAACTATGTAACCAAGAAAAAAAGTCCACACTCTTCTAGAGAAAACTGCAGATTGGGATGGCTTAGTAATACAAATTATTTGTTCTTTCCTTAAAATCCTCCAGTGTTTTCATCAAAATACTTTCAGAACATTAATAAATAGAAAGGCTCACATCTTCAGCTGGTATATATAGATCAGTATAGCTGTTTCTGATTGCATAGTCCTCTAAAGCAAGCATTTCTTGTACTCACTTCACAGATGAATCAGCTAAAACTAAAAGCTGGTAAAAGATGTAAATAAATTACTTAGTTGTCCCTGGAAATACCTCAAAAGAAAATGCAAAAGACTCTAAGTCCACTACTTCAACTAGTAGAAAACACTATAGAAGCATTGTTATTTAATAATTCAGTTATACTAGACCTGAAGCAAGAAATATATATACAATGGATTAGCGCTACTAGAGTGGGGGTTTTGCCACCAAATGGCAACTCAGACTGTTCTCTGGAAGAATGTAAGTCTGCCAACAGTTTCTCAGTTTCACATTCTGCAAATAAAATATTGTTCCAAACAATCACTGTTGGCCTATCTTAAAATTACACCCATTTAAGTATGCTGTTGAATGCACCCTATATGAATAGATCAGAAAGCATTTAAAAGATTGCCCCTAGAGGTGTGTGGAACTTATGGTATCTATTATTTTTATGTGTTGTTTCAACATATGTTTTAACATAACACCCTATCAGGTAATGTCTTTCCTCACAGAAAACTGCATAGCATTTCTGTACAACTATTGAATAATTATATATATATATATNTATCTTTGCAGGTTTTCTTTTTATATCTTTTTAATAATTTTATTTATTCTCAATTTTTTATAAGCACAGTCAATATCCTTGTCCTTACTCTCATTTTATAGTTACCTTATTTGCTTTCTGGAGATACAAAATATATATTCTTATTTTATTCTTCAAGAGGCAAAAGACACCACAGCAATGTAAAATCCTCACTACTGTAAATCATGGTCAGATCCCTGGGATTTACACATGGTATTAAATTTAAGCACATGCCAAAGTGTTTAAAGGGTCAAGGTCTTCCATGGATGCACCCAAATCAGTAATGTCAAATGCTATGATCTTAGGTGTATCTAAGTGCCATTGACTGAAAAGTTTAAGAAGCACCAACAGCTTTGATTTTTTCTTTCCCCAGAGCCATTTTCAGGCTATTATTTGTGGGTTCTTTTTTAAATGAATAATTATTTTGGCATCCTGCATGCAAGTTTCCTGAATTCTATTACAGTTGAAATTGCAACATCTCAAGCACTCAAAAAGCATAAGAAATATTGCCTACAATAGCTTCTGATCCTTCAATTTTTATTATATTTAGAAAAGTGGTTTCAATGTAATTATAAGGACTCTCCTATATTTGATCTACAGTATGCCTCAGACATAGTCTCTGAATTAGTACAAAAAGAACCAAAATAAGAAGTTATGAGAAGAAAAGTATGACAAAAATATTACTTTGTGGTTTTCAGAATTTACTTTAAAATTAGTGAAGTTTTAGCATAGTCAAATAAAATTATGCAAGTTCTAGAAACATGGGTAAATGCATAAACACATGTTCAATGCACATTCAGAGCTCAGTTCAATTCAAAGTTCAGTCATTTAGGTAAAGGGACTGGCTAAAAATTATGGTAAGCAATCTTGCTCAAAGGCCATTGGTCTACACATCTCTCAAAGGTTATACATTGAAAGAAGAGATTACCCAGGAAGGATCAAAGACTTCCAGCTACCCAGCATGCAAATATAAAGCCTTCTAAGGAAATATAGGCCAGGAGAGCACAGGCAATAGCAGGATATCTCCTCATAGAACACTTGCCCTGAAAAGTGACTGAGTACAAAAGTCTGTATTTTCTATTAACTGTTGCTCTGTCTTTTGAGAGTCTTATTTGTGGAAGCATTGGCATGATGAAAATAAAATTTACTGTCTTTTTATCTTCTATTTATTTCACAGATCTCAAATAAAGTTGGTTGGTGCCATGCCATCTTGTACAACATAAATTAAAATTATTTACTAAGTTCCAGCTGGTAGCTAAAGGACTGATGTGGCTTCCAAGAGCAGTGCAACTGAAGATGATATATGAGAAGGAGGAAATAGAGGTTTAATTTGCAAAGACGGGGCTTAAAATAAAACACAGCATGACTTAAAATAGTCTCACCAACACTGAGAAAGTAAAATACAATAAATATGGAATCCCACCATTTTATGTCAATTAATTTTCTATCAAACGTGTATGGGAAATGGTCCTTACACATGCATATACACTGCCAAATGTTACCCTCAGCTATTATTTAAGATAGCACTTAGCTTTCAAGGTATAATATGTTCTAACCAGGAAAATTAGTTTAGTACACATTTCCAGTTGTTCTTTTATTTTAGGGGGAAAAAAAGGTTTAAAAAAAGGTAAAAAAGCTTCTTTAGAAGTTTTTCTGCTATAAATATAGTAATCGCATTTGGGGGTATTTTAAGTTTTATTTTTTTAAATGTGCATGGCTGCTTAGAAAGCATATTAAATTTCTCTCAAGCCTGAGTACACTACATTATTTTCTATTACAAAATAACCATTAGTTTTGTCTTTCTACTCAGTAATTTCTTCCAACAGTATTTTATCATAAAAGCCAGCAGACTTGGCCTAAAATGTTAACATAATAAACTAATAATATTACTAAAACAGTTGCCTGCTCCCAGTAATTGTTATTACATAGTAATAAGATTTCTCCTAAGAAGAAAAAAGTAAGTGTTATAATACCAGAAATAGTTAAATATAGAAGTAAAAAATTTCCACAATGTGTTTATACAGTTCACAAAATGAACAATAGCATTATATCTTCTCTGAGGAATTTCATATGTCTATGAAAAAAGTAGTATTTTGAGCATATTCTACCTTCCAGTGTATTTTTAGAGCACTTAACACTTTTAAAATAAGTTAGCAATCTAAGAATAGTTACAAGAGAAAAGAGAATATAATACCTATTTTACTTGCACTCTACAGGAATGGTGGAATTGGAGAAAAGAAGAAAATGGTGTTCTGAATAAACTAAAAAGAGAAGAGGGCTCTGGAGTATGAAGTTTGTCTCCAGGTCCAAAATCTACCCTCATCCTTTATGAAAAAAAGCTTTCCAGTTTGGGCATACATAATACAGTTTTACTAACAGTAGGAATGAGGAAAATACTGTACCTAAACCCTACTGCTCTTGACTGTACAACAGCTTGGTTTGCAATGTTAATAACCTGTTCATCTCACCACTGAAGTAATCACTAGCGTTTAAAGTCTAGAATTTTGAGTTTTCAATTCTTGCAAAAGGGAGATGTGGGGAAGACAGGAGTGTAAATCTTATTAAAAATGCCTGGGAGATGAATTGGAAGGGTTGCATTTTTCACAGAAGCAATAGGTTTGAGTGGATAAAAGATATAGAAAACCCTTGGAAAAAAATACTTTTACCACAAAATTTGCTAAATTTCTGAAATGTGTAGTTTACCCAGAAGGGGATTTTATTTTTCCTTTCCTTTTAAATGAAAACAAACATTTTCTAGAAATCAAATTATGCATCAAGGTCATGGCCATTTGCAAGAGCATAATTTTTCACATGCTGTATTCATCAGCATGGTTGTGAGTATACAGTGTATGAAGTTGTCTTAAATTTTTCTCAGAAGCCTTTACATAGTCTCTCCTGCAAAAGCCTTCTTGCTTTGTCTTGTACTTCCTTCCATGTACTCATAACTACTTTTAAAGGCATTTTATCTGTGTGCAGTTTTCTGGCTTATCATTAAACAGAAATTTCACAAGTCTCTGGGTATTTTATTATATATTATGTTGTTGAAGTAATTCAGAAAACTGCTCACATTGCTAATCTTATCTTTCAGCTCTTACGAGGTATTCCTTCAGAGGGAAGACATAGACATGTCAGTTCCTCGTGTTTTTTGCTGAGGAACAACATACTTTGGTAGAAAAGGAACTTGTGGACATTTTCTTACACCCAAACCATGCTAACCAAGAGGAAATGCCTCTGATCCTAAGCAAGAAGATATTGATGCTACAGGTAGCAACAGTATCCAGCAATTCTGCATTAGTAAATACAAGCCTATTTGTTTGTCTCCTGCTTGGCAGAACTTTGTCATTGGAATCCGGTCCACATTTTTTTTCTTCCATCTGAACATAAGGAAATACTTCTTTACTTTGAGGGTGGAAGAGCATGGGAACAGACTGCCCAGAGAGGTTGTGGCATGACCCTGGGCAACCTGCTCTAGGTGACCTTGTTTTAGCAGGGATGTTGGACTACATGATCTCCAGAGTTCCCTTTCAATCCCAAATACTCTATGATTCTGTGATCCTGTGATTTAGACCATCCTATTATCCTAGCATGCATTTAAACAGACCACCAGGGCTTCTTTCTGACAGACAAAAGTACTGCATCCCTACCTAACAAGGTTTTATACAGTACAGAAACATCAAGTCATTTCACCTTATTTAGTGGAACTCATACTGATATAATTTTAGTAAGGGTTTACAGGAAACCTTTACAGATAATGTAAGATAACACAGAAAAGCAATTTTCAATCCCTACTCTTCCCACCCCCACGATAAAATTCTCAGAAAGAGAGAAGATACTTGTGGGAGCAGAAGGAACACTCACACTAAAGCACTAATCCCTAGGTACCACACAGTGTCAGAAACAACAATTTTTTGTGGTGCAGTTTCAGCTACTGTTTGGTTAGAAATGTGATCTGGTGTTGGCTCTGGGTACTTTGGAGGAATCCTGTCTCTTTTGTATTATCCTATCCTCTCTCTTCCTTTACACTTACTTTGCTCAACAAAATAGATGAAATATGATAGACTCTGAAGACAGAGAAAATTGAATGTCAATGCTTACTAATTAACTTAAGTGAACGAAGTGAATGTGGCTAGAAGGACTCAAATCACAAAGAAAGCACCAGACTTGGTCAGGGAGTAACATCAGGTAGGCTAATGTTTTAAAATACAAAACACTCTCCTACAAGGGAGTTACAGCTATAACTTGAAGAGTGAAGTCAAAGAAAGTATTGCAGGGAACTAAGGCTTAGGGAAACATGAAGCCAAATATGACATGTTGAGGACAACAGGAATTTTGTTTATGATTTCATTAGTAGAAGAAAAATATGGTTTTATACCTGAAATTCAAAGGGAAGCATTTTTATATAGGAAAAAACTTTACATATTAAGGAATTAATGTCATGAATAAGAAGTTTAACAAAATAGGAAAGCACCTACATTAACATATCTGAAATAAATGCCAAGATGGTGAGGAGATATTGTAGCAGCTCAGAGAAATTTCAAAAAATAAAAACAAATTCACAGAAACAATGAGGGAAAAGAAAAGGGTTTCTTAAGTACATCTTGAAGGAGAAGAAAAAAAGGAAAAACAAAGAGCTCTGATAAACAAGGATCAAAGACAACATCACAGAATTCTGGAATAACATGAATTCTGCATAAATATTTCACAGCTTTTTTTTTTTTTTTTTTTTTTAAAAAGGAAGGAATAATGAATAGCAAATCACTGGAAATCTCATTCCCAGAAACAAAATATGAAAATGCAGATATACTGCAATGTGATTCAATTAATTAACTTTAATTAAGCTTCCATTGACTTCATGGAGCCAACATTTCTCCTAATACATTTTATCTGACATTTGCAAAGGAAATGTAGAAAGTCTTGTGGTCCTAGATTAAATCCTAGATCAATCATAACTCATCCAGTGGTGCACGTGGAAGAAGCCTTTTATTGGTGCCAAGCATTTTACAGCAGAAAGGCTATTCCATTCACCCCAAAACAGTCATAGTGATACAATATTAATCTATTTGCCAATACAATGATTTGCACCAACTCTGGACCCCTGCCAAAGGTGAGAGAAGAAGTCAAGGTGAAGTTTGGGATTTACTGAGGAGCATCTAAAATTTCCAGATTCATAGATTCATAGAATGGCCCAGGTGGGAAGGGACCTTAAAGATCATCTAGCTCCAACCCCTCTGCCATGAGCAGGGATGCCACTCACTAGATTGTTACCCAGGACCACATCCAGCCTAGCCTTGAACACTGCTGGGGTTGGGGCATCCACAACTTCTCTGGGCAACCTGTTCCAATGCCTCACCACCCTCTGAGTAAAGAATTTCTTCCTAAGATCTAATCTAAATTTTCCCTCCTTCAGTTTGAACTTGATGTTTCTGAATTTGCCTTTCCCCCATGAACTTATGTCTCTGCACTTCTGTTAAAAAAAGTGAACTGCTCACACCTCTTTTGATCATTTTTGGATCCTATTTGGAGTGATAAATTGGATAGTTTCCTCAACAGCATGAAACAAAAAAGACTTTTTCTACCATATGTTACAGTAATAAAAGAGAAAGCTGTTTCCCATTATTGGCTGGTCCATCCTCATGTAGTCAGTTGCCCTGGAAACTGAGATTGATTCTAATTTCAAGAAGATGTAAGAATGAACTGAATCACATAGTTAGTTCCTTTTTCAATGTCCATCTCAATTTACAATGTTGAAAATAGCAACAAAAACATCCCTAAGCATGATTTCCACTTCTAGCTTTATTTTTGTTGCATTTATCTCTCAGAGTGACAGCCAAAATAATATAATAACTGAGACTGCATACATCAGTAAAATAATTGTGAAGTTTCAGAAAACACTGTAAGAAATGTAAGCAAAATGTTTTTTCAAATCAACTTCAATTGAAAATAAATAATAGTTGTTCTTCCAGATTGGATATTTGAATGCCACAATATCTAGGTATCATGTAATTCAAGTTCCTCCTTCTGTCCAAAGCCATAAACTTTTACTGAAGCCAAATATATTTGATAATACTTTCATTTTCCAAGAATTTCATAGACCCCTTCAGGAATTCATAATGGTTTCTCTGTTATGGATATGACTTTAATCAGCTTTAGTGTGCTTACTGCAAATAAGTTACCACTTATTTATTAAACCCTTTTATCACTAAATTCCTTACTTAAAATTGCCAAAAGAGCTTGTAATCCGTGGAAACAACTCGTTCAAAAGCACTTTTCATGCTGCTATCTTTCGATTACCAACAGTCCCAAAAAAACCTGTAAAGATCTTTTTGCTGTGAGTTCTTCAATTCCAGTTGCCAACCTACATTTTAAACCAAGGAATTTTACACCAGCTAAGAAATTTGGAACACTCTTCCCATCTACTCTCCATCAAAATTACTCTTCCAACATAAAATTGCCAAATCTGTCACGGGGAGTTGTGCAATTAGAGGGAATAAGAGGAAGTTTTTATCATTGCTCATACATGGGAGGCGATCCAATAGATTTTTAAGTTGTGGCCCCTTCAGGAAAGGTTAGAAGTCTTTTGGCATCTAAGCAAAAAGAATTTGTCAGCCCTTCAGCATGAACAGTTAAGGAAAAAATTACTTATCTAAATCTGTAATCTATTTATTGTTTTTCTGTAAGATAGTTCAGTCTTTGGAAGTAAAACAAGAACCCTAAGTTAGTACAATGGAAAGGATAACTACAGGAGGGCTGCATATATGATCATCTAAGTTGATTGTGATTTTGCAGTCCTAATTTCAACAATTTCTGACTTTTGTGAATTCATAACATTAATTTTTTTTCCCCTCACTTATTCAGCAATTCATATATTTTTTTATGCAGCTCTGCACACTTGACAGACATTGCTAATCAACTAGTTCGTAACAAATTTTATCTAATACCAACTAAATCATTTTTATTTTTCATATTATTTAGCTGGTATAAATTTTAAAAGACACTGCAGTAGCACCAATATAATTTCAAATTTTATGTCATAGCCTTTAAATAGCTAAAAAATTCTTTATTTTATTTTATACCTTGTATAAGTAAAGAAACTGAGCTTATAATTGTAAATCTTGACATTTAATTCCAATCTCAAACAACAATTGATGCCCTGATACCAGGAATCCTGGCAACCTGTCAGTCAAAGAGGAAACCCAGTCAGGAAGGAAATAGTTATCTTTGAAGAGACTTGACTGTGGAATGAGAACTGGTAAAGTCTTTCTTGCTCCAACACAAAGCAAGCCAGCTTTCCCACCACCTTGTTGAACTGCTTTCTTCACCAAAAAAAGCAATGATAGAGATGAGGAGTATCAAAGAGCAAAGTGTACTTAAAAATAAGCTGATCCTGCCAAGGCTGACATTTTCATCTTCCCTCTGGCTCTACTCCAATCTCTTTAAATTCCATTGAATCACCAAAGGAGAACTCTGGCCTGATTATAGGGTGGAAGAAAAAAAGTGACTAAGAAAAAAAATAACATACGTGACTAACCCAAGAAATTAGAAGTACTCCAGTTTGTAATCTAAGAATTGCTTTTAGTAGGATTGCTAACTGTTGGTGCATACAGCTCAGGAATGACTCAAAGAAGCTGTTGCAGTTCTAGAATACTAAGTATTTCTATAATTCATGCAGATATTGTATAAAAAAAAAGCATTTCAAATTGAAAAAGGCATATGTTTTTTCAGCAGCTACAGGGTACACATGATTCTCCCAATTTAGCTCTACTTCTAATTGCAAGTGAAGCCAAATCCTGACACCCAGTACTTTCGGCCTTGTGCTCACTTTAACACTTCCCACATTCTCCTTCCATAAGTTGAAAAATAAAACAGGTAGAATTTTTTAATTCATAATAATGATTTATTGTTAAGGGAGTAAAGATTATTATTATTAGATGAGGCTAGTGTGAAAAAAATGAGTGGTGTAGGACATATGGAAAAACATGGGGGTTGTTTATTTTGTTGTCTATGCATTCAGCTTTAAAGAAATATATATTAGCAAACAATAGACCTCTAGGGGGTTGAATTTTGGTTCATATAAACATGTAAATATTTTTTGGTTTATTTCATTTTTATCTATGCAAGGTCACCAATATCAGAATATCCTGTTATAGAATCTCTGTTTCTAATTCCAGGATGAAAAGATTCACAAAGTTTTGTCTTAATCTTTTTTAAATCCCATTAAAGATTTGGTTTATTCTGAATTTGGACTGGGTGTATAACTTTCTTTTTTTTTTTTTCTTTTTTTATTTTATCCAGACTAGTTCCACCACATCTTGTGTAAATCATTATAGCCTTGTCTCTCTCACTTCATTGGCTTTTTGGCTTCCATCTGTTTTCTCTCATCTTTTGCTCTACTCTGTCTCATCTACATTCTCTTTCTACTCTGTTTTCTCTCATCTGCTTGCTCGTTGCTGTTAGTCCAGCCCTCTGATTTCCTCTTTACTTCCCAATTATCTCACAGAGGTGGAAACTGCACGAGATCTGAAAGCTCCATTCTGAGAGAGGCTGACTGCTTTAACTTCTCTTTTTGACCTGCAGACTTTAATTTCAGCTTTTTAATTTATTTTTCCACAGTCCTGGATGTCTTCACTGAGCTAAGCATGTTACTTTTCTGAATATTTTCAAGGGTACATTGTGTTCTTATCCCTGGAAGCATTAATTTCTACAGGATCTGTTTGTACTTTGCACAGAAAAGTGAAACTCTCTAGCATCCTACCTGCAGGTTAGGGCAATATCAAGATATGTACTTTCCTAATCTTTGAATGCAAGCTGTAAACATTTTATTGCTGCACATAACTGTATCCGTTGAAGAAAATTCAGGAATGTGCTAGATTTTAATAACAATACAATTAATTTAACAATGATGTAATACAAGCAAAAATATTAGATAGGCATTCAAAACCTTTTAGGATTAGGACACAAATCTATAACATTATATCACTGAAAATGGCTTAATATTGGAGGCTTAATGCTCTACAGCTACCTTTGTGACACAAAGGATTTCACAGCTCACTGTTCTAAAGCCAAAAACTAACCACTGATGATCAGGGGTAATTATTAATCCTTAAATTGACTTCAAACACAAACTTTCAAATAAAAACTATTTTTTTCTTCCTTAATAAAGACAACTCTTCACAAATGTTCACAACTGTACATTGAAGAACCAACCTTCCAGAAGAGTGCATATGGTCTCACTCCCAGGTCTTTCACCAGTTTCTCACGTTTGTACACTTTACCTTGTGCTCTCCCCAGTGCAGTTGCCTGTGACAGAAGTCTGGAGATGCAGTGCCAAAGGACTTAGACAAGAACAACACCTCAGCATCTGGTCCATCATTTAAAGGGTTCAAAATTCATATAATTATCTACATCTAAGTCTCATCCTTGAAAATACTGATTGGACACTAAACTGAATTACTTACTTAACTATCAGTGAAGTCCAGCTGTGCTGTGTGTCCCTTTTCCCTGGGACAGCTCCCACTTCCAGTAAGAGGCACTTTCTCCAAGTAAAAATCCCTGAAGTAGGAAAGCCCTATTTATAATCTGAGACTTACCACCTCTGCCCTTGTGCCAGAAGAGATCTGTCAAAGTTTTCATTCCTCAAACTCTGCCCTTCTTCTCATGCTGTCCAAGAGAATATTTTCAAGCACCAGAATGATAAATAGTAATGTTCCTGCTCTTCCCAGTGTCAGTGGAGGAGGAAAATCACTACAAATTAGTGCTCTGCTGTGGAGAAAACTTCTGGAAATTCCAGAGACTTCTAGAACTTGCAGCAGTGGTTACAAATGAGGTTTAGAGAGGTAGCTTGCATGTTACCTTTATTTCAGAGTTTCTGTCTCTTTCCTGTGATTGTGAAAACTGTGAAAGTTTTGAAACACAACCTGGAGAAACGATTGTCCCTCTGTTGACAGCACTGCTCTCCATGGAATGGCAAAAAGACAAGTGACAGAAGTTGGCTGATCTCATCATACAAAAGGAGCAGTGTTATCCTATGACATTCCACACTTTATGATATATTGTACTCTTTTTTAGAGACAAAGGAATTTTTTTAAGCTGAGGTGAAAATATGGAACCCTGTCAGAGTAAGGGTTGATACTGAAAGAGGTAACCAGTCCTTCATGCTTTCAGAGAGGCTCTACTCTGAAAGCTGGCATCTGTGCCACAGTCAAAGCAGTATTTATCTTTCAGTAAAATGTTGGAGTCATGAACCTGAGTGATTTGGAGCTGCTCTATTTATAAGCAGATATTCAAGACAGCCTTTTTGGAAGGCAGCCACTGGAGTGTACTGTATTACAGAATAAATCACACTGAAAAGATGCTCCCTGTTAAGTTGGAGATACATTTAGAAAAGATCAATTACAGAAAGTATCACATTTATGTGACTATTTCTACCTTTGTTGGTGACATAAGCTTATTTCATACACACTTTAAGATCCAAGATGAGTTCCCCCAAGATTTCGCACAGATCACAATACCACAGGCTCTTAAATCTAGTGGAGAGGTCTCATTTTTTATAGTACAATGAAGTACAACTAAGGCTTGGTCTTCCACTGACGGGTCTGAAATGATCTCCACCTCAGCTCCTTAGGGAGTGTGTTGAAATTTAGCCATTTAAAAGATCTCTAGCCAATGTTTCAACTGCTCTGAACTCTCATAAATATTATCAGCTCTAAATTTCTGGAAAGGGTCATTTTTGAGAGGTAGTCCCTTCAGGAGTATACAGTACAACCTGACTAAAGCACAACCTCATCCCAGGTTCTTGTTCTCATGTATTCTGGTCTAAACGCAGCCAACAATATTGGCTACAGAAGGTGCAGAACAAGGATATGACAAAAAGTGTACAATCAAAATGGCAAAGCTCCCACTTAATTCTTCAATAAACTGAAGTGGATACCTTGTCCTCAGACATATACAATGCACACTGCAGCAAGATGCAAAGATGTGTAGCTTTAAAATGAGTCAGTGTGGATACTGAAAAACCTTCACCAGACAGACCTATTTTTGTACAGGCTATTTCGTATTGCTAAAGTAATTTATCTCGGCACACTATATTAGTCCTCTTAAAACTTCTTCCACCTGAAAGATTAGTTTGGAGACAGACATATAGACAGTGTCTGTATACATTTCAACACTGCAGTAAAGACAAAATCAATTAGCATGGGTCATTCATGAGCATTCTTCAGACATTTCACAGGTAGGATAAAACTGGATTGAGCATGCCTACATTTTCTTTGCAGGTATAAAAGTATAGGTATACTCTGAGACACTGGCTTGGAACAATATCTCAAAACATACATGGATGAAATCATGGTTAACTGAATTTTCAAAAGTATGTAAATATCTATTACCTAGAATAGAGATTAATTTAGCCAGGAATGGCATCCAAATTCAGATGCAAACATGTAAACATACACTTTAGGAGTCTATATGTGAGCAGAGGGTCTAAACTCTCATTGTGTTTCATGGAGACAAAGGATTCAGTTCAGTTACCTATGTGAAGATATCCAGTGGCTTTTGGGATGCAGGGGGACCTGTCCTGGCCAACTGCTGATTCTCTAAAAGTTCACCATCTCCCAGAGATCCTATGCTATAGTTGTCAGCCACAGCAGTAAACCTCAGCTCCTCCAGTGCATCTCATGTGACACCAGACTTGTGTATCTCGGAGGACTGAATCAAGGTCTTAGTCTGTACAGGCAGTGAAGTCTAGAAAGTTATTCAGTCAGTTAGTGTATATCCCTGATTAAGGGTGAGTCACACAGATCTCTTATTTTGCTGACTGTATCACCCAAAGCTCCACAATGGGAAAGTAGACACCCTGCTCACATGCAGATGCCTACATTGAGGGATATGGCTGGATTTCTGAATGTGATCCTGAATTCATCTCTGTTTATATGCTAGTTTTTAACCATAAAATAGTGTGAAATAAGAAGCCAAAAATCATAAATAACTTTTTCAATATTCTTAAGTCAATAATAAACTAAAAGCTCCAGCAGAGAAACCATTCTAGGAAGCCTTCCATTAACACTATTCTCCATCCAATCCTAAGGTACAGGAGTAGAGAAGGTCTCCTGGGTAGAGAACAGAGGAACTCAAGCTTTTTTTTCCAAATATAAAGTCATCTTTCTTCATCTTCAAAGCAGAAGGGACATAAGGAAGTGAATCACATCTATATAATCAAATTTTTCAGCTAAGATCTGAAAACGGATGGCTGCTTTCCACATATTCCTTCAGGGTACTAACACAAACTGTTTCTACACAGCAGGCTGAACCTTCTGTTTCCTCTCAATGGCTTGTACATTGCTGCTTTTTTGAGTGCAAAAATCACAGTCTGATCAGGGCAGTTAATACTATTACAATAACTCATAACAATAATTATCTAGATATTACTAAGAATAATAGCATTTATAAGCAGCATGGCACTTTGTTAATTCCACAATCCTAATTCACCACAAACAGTATGGAACTGCAGATACACAACAAAAAATTTAAAATTACTTGGTTTTTAACTTAGAATGTGTGAAATGTTAGTCTGGGTTTTAAGACATTTAAGATAGGATTGACTACAAATTCAAAGTACTGCTTCATGTTACTGTTAGAATAGAATTTCAATTCTGCTAAATATGTTTTAAGCACAATAATAAATAATGTGGGAGGTCTTCAAAATATTTAAAGAAACATTGAATTTTTGTATATTTTCCTGTGTTTTATTACAGCACTATTAATCACTGTGGCTATTTTAGAATACTGTACATATGAATTAAATTAATGAAACAGAACTATTAGGAGAAAATATGCAACTAAAACCACTCCCTGCTTTTTCTTAATCCTAAATCTGACCTTGTTAACAAACAGGTGCAAGACTTCACACTATAATCAAGAACAGTAAAGAAGCATGCAGTCCTCATTTTTCCTCTAATTGTTCTTTTCTGCAATTTGTATTAGCTCCCATTTGTTTTATGCAATATTCAGCACTATCTCCTTTTGGGTTTTTTTTCAAGTTTATTGTAGTCATGAAAATAAGAGTACAATCCTTTGATGTCCTACATCACACAAAAGTAATCTATGAGAATATAGTATACACCATGATATGAGAAAAGTATCCCAGCTGATTTCCTCAGTCAAAAAGTTATGTACCTATGGCATCCTCTGTGAAAGTTCACTGCAGTGAATTATTCCTACTTTTACTGAGTACTGCAATAAAAAGTCACAGTCAAAAAGTCACAGGTATATATACCTTAGGTAGGTAATGTCCTTATTAAGTTTTTCTTTCTTCTTTACCAGGGTAAAGGATGCCTGAAAGAAATCTATAATTATGTAAACAGGTAAAGCATCCAGCATCCAATTAAGTGTTCTTTATGGCACTTATCTTTCAGTTACCCTCTTGTTAGCAAAGAGTGTGAAAAAACATGTGATGAGCAACAGAATGCAGTGCTGCCAAAATACATGTTGTGGTCACTGCATCTAAAAGAGACTCACTGAATCCAAGTGGTTCAATTTCCCTCTTCTTTACACATTCCAAAATGAAACAAAGGAAGAATAATAAAAAGTAGTATCAAAATGTACCTTTCAATTTTAACAGGAGAGCAGATGCATTTTCTATCTGCAGATTTAATGAGAGATGATGGATACACAGAAAGATGACAACTCATGGTCATTTTTTTCAATCTGTGATTTTAAAGATGCAGGAATGTCACAGAATTCTTGAAAGTAACAAAGCCTAACATTTATTCTTGGCTCAGTCAGTGATTTGTTGTGTAGTCTCTATAGTGTTTTGAAAATACAGAAGATAACACTATTACATCAGATAATGGCCACTTTATGAATATTTTTCTTATAATTTCTTTTACTAACTTGCAGATTTACAAGCAATTTTAAGATGGAACTTATCAGTCTGTGTAGCCTCAGCTCCCCACATTAAAAAAAAGACCCTTTTCAGTAATAAGAACTGTACTATATTAAAAAAAAAGTTGCAAACCTTGGAAATAAGTGATTTAAGCGTCCAGATTTTTTTTTCCTGCAATAAAATGCTTCTTCAGTCACTGTCCCCTGCTTGACTTACACCATCCACCTAAGGTTAACTTTATATAAAGTTTGCAGACAGAGGTACAAAGGTCAAATTAAATCACCAGTAGGTTTTATAATTCTATTCCTTCTGTTGAAGAAATATGTGCAAGGTATTAATTAAATCACTAGTAGATTATATAATCTCACTTCTCCTATACAATAAATCTTTTCAATACACTATATATTACTATATCAAATCTGCTCCTCTGAATCACATCTGCCTCTACAACATGTGAATATAGCTGAAAGTACAGTGAGACAAGGATTAGTATCTACAATACTTATAGCCCAAACTACCTCTAGGAAGCATGGTATCAAAAGGAATCTTGTGTCTTGTTATTTAATTACAAAAGAAAAGAGCACAAAAATCTTCTGTTTAATAAAGAGCAAAACTTTTCCCCTCTGGAAATATTGCTTAAAGAAACTCACACACTCTCACACTACAACACTTATGTTGCTATTTTCTCAGTAAAGAATTTTTGGTATTAGAAGGGTAATTACTGTTTTCTACTAATTGCAGTGAACTATGATGATTTCAGAAGATCGGCTCAGAGAGAGATTCATTAGTGCCAATAAAATATGCATCAAGATGTAACCAGCTCCCTGGGATGCTGGCTATGAGTTTAACAGGTTAAAATTTCACAAAATGTTGATAAAATATTAAAACCTGCTGCTTCTCTTTAAAGCATATAACCAATTTGCTATTCTACTAACATAAAACATATTAAAATGACAGGCTATATGAAAGGGAAGAAAACCAAGCAGCCTTCAGGCTTCTTAAATAAGTCCTTTGTGTCAAAAAATCTTCAGCTATATATACATAACATTTGCATTGTCACATATGTATTATTTATAAAATAACATAAGGTGGAACTATCCCAAACTACAGAAGCATTCTTTGTGAAAGAGTGTGGCCTTAAGGAAAGGGCTGAATGATCTGCAAAATGTATCTTTATGACATTTCTAATTTTTATGAAGGAATCCAAGATGTTTTCAAGCTTTTAAGAAAACCAGAAATACTAGCTCAATTTAAAAAAAAAAAGTAAAACAAAAAATCCCACATACAAATGAAAAAAAGAAAATTAAAACCCCAAAATGCTAACAGAATAGACAGCAACAGAACTGATTTTGCAGTCCTTTCTAATTTGCCTCCTGAACTCATGCAAAAAATGTTTGCATATCTTGATCTGAACTTCACAGTTTCAGTACACTAGAAAGTAATTCATCTTTTTTTTTTTTATTATGTGCTAGTGTTGGTAATATGGGATCTGGCCCAAATCAGCCAATATTATACACTTTCATCAGTCTCAGGAGGCCCAATCTGCAAACGTAAATGCACATATGTAACTTTACTCAGGCTAGTAGCCTGATTGACTTAATAATGAGTTAACATGTAAATATATTCAGCCACACATCTAAGCATTTGCAGAATCTGTCCCTGTTTTCCCTGGGACTTTGGTGGCCTCAGACACTGGATCCTGAAGCCTGAGAGACGTCTCTCCTGCTACTCATTCATGCACTCAAGTTCAGCTTCTTTTTTTTCCAGCACCACCAGCTGGAGCCGCTAAAGAGATCACGTCCAAACTCTGAAAGTAATTATCCTGCAGAGAATAACTCACAACTAACATTGCTCAAATGCCTCAATTGTTGCTTGCCCTTACAGTATTTCACAGGAGCCTTTCTGCTTTTGGAGAACACGTTACAAGTTACCCTCAAGATATCAGGCTGGCTGTAAGGAGTCAGTTCTGTAGGGTGTCAGGTCTGCAAACACACCATAGGGGTTTCCTCACTTATTCCCACTTCAAAGAAGCATTAAGAACAATTTCTCTTTATTACAGATTTTAACTAGATTTCTTTCCCCTGTGATGATTAATTAGGCGTTTGTTACAATTTGCCTTCTTTCCACCTTTAAGAATAAATGTCCCCTTCTGCTAATCAGACACAAACAAAACGTTTTGAAAAGTAATCACTTGCTAAAAAAAATGGAAATTGGGCTTCTGTGTTGTGAGGAATGTACACACATAGCACAGTGAAATTTAACACGGGTAAATGATCTGACTACCTCAAAGTGAAGTTTTTGCCTTCCTACAGTGGCCTTTCACCCTGCCCTTTCCTCCAATCTGAGGAGAGCTGATGTTGATGGAACATATAATGGCTCCTTTCCTGTGTAGTAAAGTCAGCAATAAAGCTCAGTAATTAAGGTGACTGGGGAGGCCCAGCCCAGCAGGCTAGTGGTGTGGCGAACACTTTCAGAACTTCAAACAATATCAAAGTCACTGAAAAACGGGCCTAGTTCAGGACTGGTTTGAATTAAACCTCACTTCCACACGCACTTTTCAAATCCAAGCTCAAACAAGAAAGCCAAGGCCTTCTGGATTTCATTAGAGCCAATTATCTTATCTGTTTCATCTCAGGCCTGACCCTAAGGCTGGCAAACAGCTATTCAGTGCGTTTGTGTGGTTGTTTGAGAAAGCCTCCAGCCAGCCAATGGCCTGAGGAACTGCTAATTAAAACACAGTTGCCCCCTGCCTCTAGCGATTAAATATTTTCAAGCTTTTGTAAATAATTTTTCCATTCTTTGCCCCAAGCCTCAGAGGTCCAATACATGCAGTAATTCATTTAGTTCGTCAAAGAATACTGCTGGAAATAAAACTATAATAGAAACTTAGGAAACTCGTATAACTTGCTTAACTTCTGCTAGTGACATTCTACAAGATTGCAAAATATGTATACTGTTTCTTATGTAATTAAGCCTTAACAACCTCATAGTGTTGGAAATGATACACTGTATAATAGGACCTTCATTTTGTTGATAATCATCATGTTTCCTCAGATGTCAACAAGATATGTATGCTCATGGGCTTAACGAGATCACAGATACTGCATAAGTGATACTGAGCAATGCCTGTGCTCCTGAGACAGATGGACAGAGGGTGTACCACACTTCCAAAGCCTGTCTGGGGAAGAACTGAATCCTTCTAGTAGCATATTTATGTCTTAGTTGACAAAGAACAGTTCCAGAACACAGGTCAATGTCACCCTGTCCTAAATAAATTCCAGTCATTAAAATTTGCATAAAAGACAAAGAACTCCATGTCTTTTTTTCTGGGCCAGAGGACTCAATCCCTCCGTCCCACTCTTTCAAGCCATGGCTTGAAAGAACCTAGAACCTAGGCTGGTCCTTGGTCCCAGCCAGTGCACCAGCCTGTGTGACCTCATGTCTCACACACAGCCACTATCACCTGTATTAGGGATTGTACCTCTCATGCAACATGATGGCATGAGAAACAATTTACCACATCTCGCAAATTAATCTTTTAACTCCTTGAATCTTACTGTTTTCCTTAATAATAACAAATATATTTATATTGGTAGAATGCACTGGAGGTACTGTCATAAATCAAAATGCCATCACATAAGACACTCCAAATAAGGAATAAAAAGATGGTTCCTGTCTATATGCTCTATGGGGACTTGTGTAACTACAGGCAGAAGCTGTACAAGCTAGAAAATTAGAAACAATCTTAGCAGTATAGGAATTTAACTACTGTCCAGTTCTGTGGGAGGCAATACAACAAAACAGAAGTTCAGAAAACAGATTTCAGCAAGGCTAATGAAGTAGTTTCGTAACTGGTTATAAGAGTATTCTACAAGTATGAACATTATCACCAGAAAAAGCAGAAAACCTGCACCTCATATCACGATCTGGAAAATAAAATTCATACTTGAGTATGACATTCCAATAATAAAATAGCAGAAGCTTAGGAATTACTTCAGCTGGTTGGAATAGTATTCTGCATTTCACAGACATGATGCAGAAAGAATTTGCAAAGTTTAGATATTGCTGAGTTGTGACTTCCAACAGAGAAGGTCAAAGGTAACACAAGAACTTGTCTGACCGACAGACAGAAAGATGGGTTTGCCTATAAAACGTGGCAATAGGAATGGCTTGGGGTAAAGGTTGAGCTTGAACTAAAGGCAGATTTCCTCAATTAGTATATAATAAAGTTACTATACATTTTCATGATGCACAAAAGAGAAATACTTAGAACAGAAAAGTAATTGTCTGACAAACAATAATTGGATTTGCATTGCGGATGAAATGTCCTCTAGATAGATACAAAGAAGCAGGAGAAGGGACCAAGACCAAAAGCAAAATGCCATGGAATCACTGAAGAAAGCTTCTTCCAAAAGACAAGTTAAAGAAGCTACTTGAAATATTGGGTGCACCAAGCATGGCAACTAGCAAAGGATGGATTTTCTAGACAAAGAATACCAAGGATGACACACAGGCTAAGGAAAATGAGGGTGAAATACAGACCCTGAGCTTTTGCCTAGGAGTGATTCAGATGAAAGGAAAGCTGAGATGCTGTATTGGAGAAGGTTTAAAACTGAACCAGAAGACAGTCAACAATCTGTACAGTCAATAGTCTTGATAATAGAAGGGAAGAAAGGGGAGAGGATAATAGAGAGAGAGAGCTTAACAGCATGTTTTGTTTTCACAAAGGACAAGAGTCTCTTCTAAGGGGAATGAGAGGTTAAAGAGATGAGTAAGGCAACAGAAAAGCTTGTGTCCCAGGTAGATCAGAAGGTGAAAAAGAATGAGGCTCTGGTGCCAAACAATGAAGAAGAATAGATGAGGAGCATCTATTTGTGATCAGAAGCATAGGACAGAGCTGTGGGAGGAAAAGGGGAGTTATGGATGCTGTGAAAAATTTTGTGAGTAGTCAAATTATGACTCCAGGAGAGAAATGTTAAAGAAAAAGGAGGCCAGGGGGTGTGTGTAGTATTTTTAATACTGGAAAATTATTTCTACTGCTTGATATTATTGGAAAACTATCACCAATACTTTGAAGTTCTTAAATTTACTTTGCAAGACCAACAAAAGACAACATAAAAATTTCCTGGCTTGTTCAGTATTTTTTTTACATAGGGACCAATGACTGAACTTGACACAAAGCAAGTCAAAATTTACTCAAGAACACTGATCTACTGCATGTTTTCTCTTTAAGGGGTAGCTAATACTTCTTAGCAGTGGGCCATCCAATAGTACAGAGAGAATGAAATCACTGCCTTCTTGATCAGTTGGAAATCACAAGGTCCGTAAGTTGTTACAAACTCAGCATTACTTTTTCTGGCTTTGGTTGCAGTTTCTAACAAGAATTATACTGAAAACAATGGGCAACTTTCTGAAATATCTTTTCTTTGTAGAACAAAATAAGGTAAATGATCACATAATAAATTGTCTATATAAATGATAAAGCATGAGGAGTAAGAATTCCCTGTGACACAAGAATTGAAGAACCTGCAAGAGATTTAACAATACTTAATCTATAAACAGCTTGACTGGAGAGGTAAGAGGGTTGGATTGGATAGGGAGGTAAATTAGCCCCAATCTCCCATCAGCCTAATAATGCAGGATTAGAACCATACTATCTTTGAGAAATGTACCATTTACTAAACATAATCTTTTTGTAGGTGTACATCATTTTGATAGTTTTCAAAGGGAGACTTCTTTCAAGAGCGAGAAACATTCCAAATAGTCTGACAGCAAAAGCATTAACTTCAGGTGTGATGAGGTCAGGTTCAAGTCACTGATTTGTAAGAATGAGGAACAAGATTTTTAATCATTTACAGGTGAGATTTTTCACTTAAGGGGTTTTTTTGCTTCCTATAGTGATGTCCTCACTGTAAGGTTAGAGAACAACATAGTCATGAAAGGGTTTGAAACATGCACTTGGCTGTTTTCTTGGAAACTTTCAAATAGTTTTGGGTTTGTTCCAGTGCAGAAGAAAATCACATGTCAAAACCACGGACAGTTGCTACTTACTGGAACTGCTGTCTTTAGTCATCTCTACTTAGTAATGCACACTGTGCACAGGAGAGAGAAAGCAGCAGAGACCAGTCAATTTACTGACAGGGAGAAAAGAACCAATTAAGTTGCATCTTCCCTTCAGCCCTGTAGCTTATATCATCTGATAAGCTTCTACACTACTATGCATGACATAGCAGAAATGCATCCCAGACATAGCTATTTTCAACCTGGTTTATACTGTGCTGTAATTTGTTTGGCTTCATTTTTCATTACTTTTTTATAAATAAATAATTTTGGTAACTTCAATTTAACACCTGATATAAGTGTAACTAGATTGCCTGTGGTAGGTAAACATATGACTCAGCTAATGAAATACTTTGAAAGCTTATTCTGTTTCAAGGGATAATAACTCATGAAAGTGCTCATATATAATTGAAAAGATTTGATTGCTTAATTAGGTTAAATGTAGTCACAGTATCTAAGATAAGATCCTGCCACATTTGCTTGGTGAAGACCCTCTGATTTCACAAACTCTTTCAATGATTACCTTTGCAAGAAGCTACTATTTCATATAAGTAACAACACTATCTCTTAGCCATGAACTACACTGTGTGCAGAACTGAGCCCTGCAGTAGCTAATGACACAAGCGATTGATTTACTACTAAATCCTAATCAGAGGACAAAGACCCCATTTTGCATCAAAAGTATACAAATGTGCAAAACATGGTAAGCCTCTCAGCAAGGGAGGATTTTTCTTATACTGCCTGTAAGAAATAATTAATGTTTAGGAGTTTGAAGTCTGATGGATTCCCTCACACTGGGTCACAACTTTTTCAAGAAGTTGCATTGATTTAATAGGATTACTGGCAGCCCAAGCAGTACTGCTAATACCACATAATCATGAGTCATAGACCTTCCTGAACTTTTTCATTAGATATCTATTTTTGAGACATTTATGTTTTCATAGTTTCAAACATCTCTCCAGAAGACTAAAAGCTGACTTTAAAAAGTAATAAAATACTCAGAGTTGGGGCTCCAACAATATTCAGTAACAAGAAACCTCATAAGATCTTGCAGCAGTGAGTACAGTTCTATCCAGCATAATACAGGATCCGAAATCTGACCCTTGCCAGACTTTTCTATTTTTCTTCAGAATTATTGGAGCTTTATTTGCTAGAATATATTTTCTATGAAAAATATGCATATCTTTCAGTCAATTACTTTACAGGAAAAGTGCAGTACAGGTACAGAAAATCATTAGGATTAAAAAATGTCTCCAAGGAGTTATTGATGTAAAAGCATAAGAACATCTATAAGCACAGGCATGCCCTGGAGGTACCCACACAAACTTCCACTGAGACACAGGTGCGTGAGCACACACAGAACCTCACAATACTTCTTTGAAATCCTGCTTGTGTTTGAAAGGAGCAAAATAAAAACTCCCATTTCTTTTTCCTTTTTAAGTATTAAAGAAGAGTAGTGGAGGTCTCATTAGCTAAGCTGGCTAAAGAAAGCATGAATAAGAACTGTGTAGCTGAAAGACCTCTGTTTCTGCTGTTCTTGAAACAACACTTCTGTCTGATTCTGGATAATGGGCTTTTAATAAAAATATCCACCAAAGGAAAACAATTAAACAATACATAAAGCACCAGGGTGCAATCTAGTGGTTCTGTTACAGTCTGGAGCTGTTCCAGCAGAGAACATGTGGATATTTTTTATAGGCTACAGTGTAGTTCTCAAAAGTTATTATAAAGCAACAAAATTTAAATTGGGACTGGACATCTATACAATCAGTCAGTGTTGCTGTAGGACTTTTGATTCGGCCCTGAAATTTATCTCCATCTAAATGCTACAGATATGTTGATTTTTAGGATAAAAATATCTTCTGTACTCTTGCTGCTGTTTAATTTCTTCCAGGATGTTTCTGGTGGTATTTCTCACCTTTCCATCACAGTATTTGACAATATAACAATTCTTTATCCATATACCTCTAGTTTTTCATCTTTCTGGCTTGACAAAAACTGGAAAATGGACAAGAGCTCAGGTACTTTTCAGGACTTTGAAACTACAGACCGTGTATGGCTTAGAGTTTTAATCAAAAAGTTTTTAACCTGAGCCACATAAACCTGACACATGCTGTATTTTATTATCCTTTCTCCTCCACCCCCTACTCTGCCATGTCAATAAAAGAAACTGTGCATCTGTAGAAAAGTAAGCTGACACTAATTAATTTTTTGTAATGAAAGGTTTAATTTCTGTGGTTCCAGTGAATGAAAGGAATATCATACACAGTTTTTAAAATCCTGGTACAGTAAAGGTGAAAATTCCAGGTGATTGGTAAGTAAGAAGAAGTTACATTTTCCAAATAAAAATAAACAAGTAGGAAGAACAAGAGGTCACAGGTTATAAACAGTGTTGCCAGTTTTAGTTTTATGGTTAACTTTGAAGTATAACAAAATGTTGAAAGCTGTTTATACCAGTGTTTCAAATGCTTTTAACTCTGCTTCTCCACTTCCTAAGGAATCTGTCCCTATCCCCATGATACTAATCATCTGAATGCTCAGAACATTTGTCAAGAAACAAGAAAAAAGCATGAAAAATTACCATTATTACAAAACCTCTGCCACTGCACTTAAAATAATATTCAAAAGCCACACATCCTGAGGACTACTGAACATTTAGATATGAAAGTTATACTCTAAGCAGATTTTAAAAATATTTTTCCAAGCAAACTTCTACCTTCTTCAAACTTCTTTAAAAGGAAATGCTCAAGTAATCTTAAGTCATCTCTTGATAAGCTGTTTGGTGTACCGTTGTGTTCTCCAAAGAGATCTTCTATGGCCTTCCTCTTTATGCAGTGAAATGCTGAACACATAGCTGTCAGCAAGCAGACAAGAGATAGAACAGGAGCTGGGATACCCTTTACCAGTTTTTGTAAAGCAATACTTTTGGTTTTCTTCTCTCTTCACCTTTGAATTAGAAACTGAATCTTATAATATTTTTTAGATCTAGCCTAGCATAATGTAGCCTCAGCAGGAGCCTCTGGACATTACAGCCATAAAAAAGCTAAGCATTAAGTTATGGGTATTTAGAATTACTGTTTAAAAGAGCTTTCTCAAAAGTTATTCTTTGTAGAATTCATTAAACTTTATCATTGTTCTTTGACTCCCTGTAAATAGATAGGTACAGTAGGAAAAAATGTTGGGTTTTGCCTCCTACATCACTTTCCTATGTTTATCAGAAAGCAAGGTTTCTACTCACTCAGAGAGTTATCAATATTGCAGAACAGTGATGCCAAAAAAGCCATAGTAATATTCAAAATAATATAAACAATGGTTCGCCCTCATGTGGTGCAACTGGCTCATTTCTAGCAAATGGCAGAGCTTCAGAGATGAGCAATTAAAATTATTTGAAAAGTGGATATATTTCTAAATGAAGAGAGATTGAAAAGATCAGAATTACTGTGTTTTTACATGACACAGATAATGCAAATAGATTTAAAATAATAAATATGGATAGGTAAGAATGTGCACTTCATCTGCAGATGTAGTACATGAACAAATGGACACTTAACAGAACAGGAAAACTAGTGATTTGAGCTAAAGCAAAGAATTTTTGGTTTTCAGGCACACACACTTAGTTAAGACCATGAAACTCAATACCAACAGGATACACAAAACTTATTAAAGTTATCTCCAATTCCTTAGTGAACAAAACATTATAAAAAGTAAAATATACATGAAAATTAAATTAATATATACAAATATATACTACCTATGTATACTTACATGATGAAATAGAAGGAAAACATATCAATATTTTCTCTTATTTTTATGGTGTATGTATGAAATTGTAACTTATAAAGACAAAAGATTTCAAAGCTAGTACTTATTCTGAAACAAGAGTTAACAAGAAAAATATATTTGAAAACCAAGAAAAATACATTTACAAAGATTTTCACGTGAAATGTCAAAATCAAATATCATCAGATCAGGAAACTGCAAACAATAAGACCACAAAAAGGGCTGGTATGCATCAATGCAATCTCTCAAACTTAACTATGCCCTGTAAGGCCACAAGGCTATAGTAACTATGTCTGAATATTTTTAAGGAGAGATTACAATATAGAGAGTTTAAAACATATTTCTTTTCTCCCAAAGCAAGCACTGAGAACTGTAAGACAGTGAAGATTTTCTGCACACTTTCATTTCCTTTCACTTTTACACTTTAACATAAATAGTTTCAAGTATGATTTTAATTCTGAATTCTGTTCATTGAGAAGGGGTAATTTAAATTAAAAATTAGGGATATTTAAAATTAAATCATGGATATAGTTAATCCTTAACTCTGCCTTAATGTCACCTATGTCTTTTGAATTTGCTTACCTTCTTAAATTAAAATCATACATGACTGCTAAAAACTGAACTCAAAGATAGTATTATCATGAGCTATTTCTAGTCATTCCAAGAAACACACACACACATACGTTTCATTTTATGTAAGCTTTTATGGCCGGGTTCATTGATATGCTGTGGCTGGTTTATGCTGCTTTGGAGTAGAGCAAAGCAGCCAGAGCATAGCGGCTGATTAAGCTAAATTTACATCTCCTTTGTTGAATAAAAGCAGTGCGAAGCATTTGGAAGGCACACCCCAGTTTCCTTCTGTTTCCTGCTTCTCCCTCACTCTTCTGAACGCTCACATTTTTTTCCTACTGCCTCCTGTGTCTTCTATATTCTGCTCTACAGAAACACATCTCTCCTGTCCTCTGTAAACTCTAACTACACATACACATCTGTGCATGTACCACACAGACCTGAGCCTCTCCCTGCTGTCTCCTTTACTGAGCACATCTGGCATAATGTGGAGCTTATGAAAATAATTATTTGAACATTAGTAGTTGACCATTACTCTTATTGTTTCTATAACTTTTGGCAGAAAAGAGTGGATTACATCCTCATAAAGTCGAGTGAAGAACCATCCTCTTAGAAAATAGCCACCATCTTCTATTGCTTTCAAAAAGATGAAAGCAAATTTAACCTGAATAGGTGGAAGTAAATGATGAAACAATGCTCTAGGGAGGGAAAGATACATCAGGCCTTGAAATTAATGGAAAAGAGATGTGCTTTTTAGTTATCATATGGAAACAGAAGAAATGTCTGCCCTTTAGAAAAAGGACATACTTTCAAAGATTTTTGTAGCTAGACCAGTTCCTTAACTATGGTAAACATCAAACAAAATATTTTTGGCAATATTAAACAGTACAGTGAGTTGATTACTCCACTTATTTTCCATTCCATAGAAACTCCTCTTTCCTGAACTTCAGCTACATTCTTGTAGTTAACATGAGCAATATATTTTCTTAGTAGAAATGGGAAAGAAATGGAAAAGAAAGCATATTCTTTTATAGATTAAATAGCAGTCATCCTCAAACGAGCTACAGGCATTTAAATTTGATTTTGCAATAGAAAGAGTTAGTTTAAAAATACAATAAAGACTCTTCACAGAGCACTGAGATCAAAATGGCTGACACAAACCAGCACCATAATTTTTCCTGTTTCCCACTAGAGTCCCACTGGAGCACCTCTCACAGGATGCCTTATTCTGCCTTACGCCTCTAACTCAGCTTCAATTTTTCTGCATTTTTACACATGAAAGTTGCTTTTTCCTGATGAAACAGAAATATTTTCTCAAGACAATTTGGAGGGAGAGTGAGGTGAAATGTCAATCAGTCCCAACAAGATTTACTTAAAATAGATTTATATAGTGATTTATGTAGTGGGAAATAACTAATACTCACCTACCTGTATGTATATATATGTGTGTGTGTAAATGCTTACACTTATACAAATAGATTCTGGCCTACTAATTATATACTGGATATCAAATGCATAATCATATATGCTACCTGATTATGGGCAAAACTCTAGAGGCAGAAGAAAGCCACAATCTCTGTGTCTTTGGACATTAACATTCAGAAGGTTATCTTCTGTGAAATTTGACAGCCAATCAAGCAGTAACATGCTACCTAGTGTCATGGCTGCTAACACTTCAAACACATGCTTGGTGCAATTCTAGGAAGAAATAAAGGCTCTGCTGGTGAGAAATTGCAGGTTATGTGTACCCACCCAGGGAGATTCAGATGATTTTAATACAAATTTTTCAGTTCCTAAGAACTCAAAGTATTAGGCTTTCAAGCCTAAAGCAGCCAGAAAGCAGGAAGCCTTGGCTTCTCTCCAAACAGGCTCCACCCATCTGCAAACTTACTCACAACTTGGTTATTTTGGAGGGGACCTTCATCAACACCCTCTCCTGCCTTCGCTAGGGATTCAATACTGCATGACCTCTCTGTCTACTGGGAAGTAGATATGAAGAGAAAATCTCTCCATTTTGTCCTTTATTTTTATCTTGAAACTGAGACTGTCCAACATTTTTCCCACCCCTTCATTACGTTTTTTTTTCTGTAACTCTGTCTCTAGAATCAACTTATTTGGGGAAAAAAAAAATCAAGTTCATTTTTCTGTCACAGAATCACAGAATCTTAGGGGTCAGAAGGGACCTCTGGAGATCAACTAGTCCAACCCCCCTGTCAGTGCAGGTTCTCCTACAGCATGTTGCACAGGATGGTGTCCAGACAGGTTTTGAATGTCTCCACCACCTCCCTAGGTAGCCTGTTCCAGTGCTCCACCACTCTCAAAGTAAAGAAGCTCCTCCTCATGTTTAAATGGAACTTCTTATATTCCAGTTTGTGCCCATTGTCTCTGCATACAAAACTCACTATTTTCTTAAAAACAGACCTGTTGCAGGTCAAAGCTCCTGAACACCAACTGATTTGCTGAGGACTTTTAGCAACTCATCTATTGACTTTCCCCAAGAATGTAAGTTCTTTTCTCTCTATGGTTAAAGGACTGAACTATATATCTCTGTTTCCCTACCACTGTCTCACGATTCTGTTAGGTCAAACTAAGAATGCAGGCTAAACCATGTGTGACATTTTGAATAATAGCAGAAATAGATTCTGGCCCATACATTAAGTGTCTCTTTACTAGGTGTTGCAAATTTACCTACCATTCAGACCAGGTACATGGCTACTTTGCCTATCCTATGTAATTTACAGATTTTTTTATTCACCCTTCAAAATTCCATGCTGTTTGCTTCATTGATCCCCACTCCAAACTCTCACATTAGCCATACCAAATCTGTATCAATAAGCCCTACAAAGGCAAAAAGGAGCATAAGGTATAGGGAAACATTTCCTGTTGTTTCTACTCTTTTGGAGAAAAGGAAAACAGCAGTTATTTATTATAATCAGGCAACAGCATTATATTTCTTAGAAACAACAAACAATTAACTATTTCACACAATGCACAACCTTCACATTAATTACAACATTAACCACTAGGATAAACAGATGCATTTAAAAGAGCAGCATTAAATTTTGTATCAACAGCAATTCTTTTAAGGAAGATCACAAACTTTACTTTGAATTTATCAGCATTAAATATATAGAGAGAGATAAACATTTATTTCAGTGGTATGTCTGCAAATGATTAGTCAGTGTGTAGTAGTCTACATTATTTTTATTTTCCTGAATAGTGCTGATTTGCTCAGACACAGACATCGAAATTCCCTCAAACTCTGAAGCAGAGTAATAGGCACAGCAGCCATATTAGCTGCTTCAAATTATTTGTATAAAGTACATATTTGAAAAGGTATTATAAAGCCCAAGCATTTGTTATCAGGATAGCAGGGGCACCAATTATGGTTCCATTCTCAGTTATGTGAGTCTTCTATTCAATATGCTAGGACCACCATTCTCCACAGCATTGGATGGCCACATTAACTGTATTATTATTGGGACAGGTTGGATCCAAATCAAGAATTTTGGAGTGATCATAACATATATATTAGTATCAGACATTAATACCAGTTATTAGAACCATCTAGTCCCCTAACTTCTGTTAAATGCCTTCAAAGAATAAGAAGGATCTTGGAAAGAACTTGAGGATATACTGAAGTGAAGAAAATTTGGAGCCTGCCACTATTTGTTTGGACTCTTTTTAAATACATGGAAATGTTGTAAATAAAATTAAAACCTTTTCCACAATAATAGTGTGATATTGTAAATGTGTAAGGCTATCTCTTTGTCTAGAGCTTAGACTTTGCATTCAGGTTTGTTGTTTATCATGTCCTCTGCATACTATTTCATAGACTGCACAGACGTGCTTTGGGGGGGGGAAGGTTTTATACTTTTTGTGATGTATTTTCTGTAGAATATATAAAGTGAATGCACTCTTTCAAACTAAAAGTCTTAAAAGTGATTGGAGACACATTAGTTGCCTCATTGTCTTTCTTGCTTATCAGTTTCCACCAAATGAAACTTTTTTTCAAACAGGTAGCATTTGTCCAGTCTTGAGAGGTCAGTGCCCACTAGACCCTTCCACTGAACTGCTTTACAATCAAAGAACATGGCACGTATAAGACAAGACTACTGAATGTCTAAAGAATGAGTTTTAAACTGTTTTTATCTCCTCTGGTCCAATGAAAATAGGACTAAAGATTATGATGCATCACCTGTGAAAGAATAAACTTTCACTTACAATGAGCTATTGAAAGCAAAAAGAAATACAGCATGTAACCTTTCCTAGAATTCTTACTGAGACAGTTCACATTTATCTACTTTTAAGTAATTAACACTTTACTGCAATTCATAGAAAAGGCCATTTGGTCAAATCTGTGAGCACTGTGATGAGACTTCTAAGTGAATGAGGAACGCTGGATTCAGACCATACTTCATATCGCTTTCTATCTGCTCTACTTACATGTAACTGCCATCAACATAAACATGAACACTGGCATAAATGGTTACATTTACATTTTCAGCATAGAGAAGTGGGTAAGCTCAAAGTCACTTTACTGGCATGATATGATAATGATAAAATGAGTTGCCCAAATCACTAGACATTTTTTGTTGATTCTGAGTGGATGATGACAACAATTAAATTATTGGGTTTTATTTACTAAGCTTATGTATACTGGGATAAGAGGATTAAGTTAGTTTCCCCGTAGGCCATTCTCCTGTCTTTCAAGATTATATTAGCTCTTATTCATGTGCTCATATTTTACAATCAGTTTTCATAACCTTAAAAGAAAAAGGCACCAACCTGAATGCTGCGAGATACTCAACATCGCCCATAGGAGGATCCAAGCCACCTGTCCAAGCAATATTTATGTTATACCCTTCACCAGGGCCACTTCCAACCTGAAAAATATATAAAATGCCAAAAGGAATGAAGAGGAGGAAAAAAGAGGAGGAAAAGAGAGGGAAAAGGAAAAAAAAACAACAAAAAACAAAAATTCTCAAGCGTGCTTTAGAAACAAACATCAAACAACATGTCAGATCAGCCCAGCCTTGTTTGACAAGGACTGCTCTGGGTTATGCACTTGTTCTCCACTGGTACCCTGCTCCCAGTGGACAATTTGGTAATCTGGTGTAATTTAGAGAACCAGAGAAGGACAAGAAAATTAGGGGTAATCATGCAACGCAATTACCTGAAAGATACAAACAAAAATGGGGCTCTAAAGAAATAAACCTAACCTCATTTGGGGCTCCACTGCCGGGGAAGAAGTTGCCTTCATCATAGCGATGGAGGGAAACATACAGGATGCTAGGGTCAGCATAAAAAGCCTGCTGTGTACCGTTGCCATGGTGAACATCCTAAAGGAGAAAGAAAACAGATGACAAATGTAATAATGTCCAACTCAGTATAGAGCTCAGTTCTGCTTTCTTTTACCCCCCCGTTTCTCTCCCTCTCCCTTGCCCTCCTTTTGTCTTTCCCTTTCCCCCCGCCTTCACCACCCCATACTTCCTGAACTTTCAGGCAAATTACTCTTTAATGCACTCATTTTTTAAACTGGCTTCTAAAAATCAGGAAACCATAGTGAGCGTGCCCTGGAGACTCCAGATGAGCAGTCATTGAGAAATCCCAGTCCTTTTGTACAATTAGATATTTATACACCGGCTCTTTGTACTCCTTGCCTCAGTGATGGAATCTAGCATCCTGTTTTATGGAGGAATTTTATGACTTATTAACTGCCAACAGTTCATAACCCCTCAGGCTTAATTAACTAGCCTCATTGGCCTCTGAAGAAAGACTAATGTTTAAACTACAAACTAGTATTTTGCAGAAGGATCTATGGTTTACAGAGCTTTTTCACAATTCTTGACAGAACACTAAACATAAGTGTATTCATTGATTTGCCAAGTTCCACTATTGAGGTCAAAGGCTCTGCGACCAGCTGAGTAAATTGGCTTTCTTGAAACATTCAGTTCAGTTAGCAGTCCCTCAGCAGTTAGATCCACATCAAAAGAGATGCCAGATGCAGAAAGGACTTCATACTTCATTTTTGCAAAATCATGACGGCAACAGTTGAAGACATAGGAATATGATCTCATTAGCTATTAAATCATCTGGCAGATAGGATGGTGCCTTCCACAATCAAGGAATGACCTTGGCCAGTCTCCATATTTCAAACATTACAAAATGCCAGTGGGAAGAAATTCTGTCATTAAATAAAATACTGAAAAAGAAATGCTGACAGTATATCTATATAACAAAGGCTGATGATGTGGTCTTTTCCTCTTTTTTATTTTTGTTTTCACAGTCCTACTTTTGTACTATGTGTGGTTAGAAACAAGATCTTCTACAAGTGAAAATGGAAAATTCGCTTGCATTTCAGTAAAAGAAAACAGATATTTTGTAAGTTCCTCCATTTGTAAGAAGTTGGAAAATTATAGATATTATTGATTCTTCTCCTTTAATCCATCCTTTTGAAATTTCTGATTTAAAGAGAGAATTCAGAAGGAGGACAAAGTACTCTGAATGGCAACACTATCAAACAGACTGTATTTTTTTTACAAATGCTATGAGGTTTGAACCAAATTTAGTATCAGATAAACAATGGTCACATTTTCCTCAGGACGCCTAAACTCCAGGAAGGTTCAAATTAGGTGTACATTGCCAATGGCACAGCAAGCACTGACGCACATTGCTTGAGCTCTTTGCCAGCTGATGTAGCCCATGACATTCACCCATATTGTTCAGGACTCTGCATTGATTGAGTCTTACTTGGACTGCATTGTGCTTGACTTGGACCTCCTCTGGGACTTCTGTGGGGTAGTATTATAATGGTTACTTTTCTTTTGTTAGTTGAAAGTACTTAAAACAACATGAGGATGAAGTTACAGCTCAACTGTGACTTAATGCCAAGGTTAAATGTAACACATGTTGGAGGTGCGAGGGAGCACACGCTGGTGTGAGGGTGTTGGAGATTTGAAAGCAGCCAGCATAGTGTTAGGAGGTTCTGACTGGCAAATGAAGTAAAATCTGGCATGCAGACTAACCCCAGAATCCCATTCAGTCTTCAACTGCAACAGAATTAATTGGTTTACTCCAAAACAGACCCAGATCATGCTAATGTACGTGCAAGTATGGATGATTTAGGAATGAGGATTGCAACAACAAACTGAGAAGCTATGCTGGCCATAAAGACAGGTCTGCAGAGATGATAACTAAAAACATAATGGGACTTCATTTTGTGGTTTAATTAGCTTTTCTTTCAGATGCGTATTTGGGTCCTTTGATATATTCTTGCTGTAAGAGTTTTTAAGTAAGAAAAAATATTAAATGGGCATGGAGAGCTCTTTGATTTTGGGGGTTTGTTTGTTTGTTTGTTTGAGGTTTTTTAAATTATTATTCAAATCTCAATGTCAGATTTCTTTTCTAAACTTTGATTCCACCAAGAGTCACTCTGTTTTGAAAAACAGTAACATTTCTGATTAGACAAAGAAATGTGTTGTTTAAGATTGTGGAAGTTACCATGTGGGAAACGTGTTCGTATTCTGGTCTTAGATCAAATATATTCACAGGCTATGTAAGTCAGTTCAAAAATGGAGATTTATTCAAATGGTGCAATGAGAAAAGAAAAGCTGACAGACATCTTTTAGTATGGAAATAAAAGCAGGAAAGATTAAAAATTTTAAAGTTGAGAAATTATATATGAACATACGTAGCAGCTATGAAAACTACACTTCATTTGTAACTGGAGTACAGTTTAATGTGTAGGATTGAATATTACTTTTTAATGTTTATATTGTACTAAAATGTATAGTTGCCAACCTGTATGGGGTCCTACTGTGCTAGTCACTATCAAAATATAGTCTTAAAGGTTGATTTCAAGTCTAACATCTGTAATTCCATTCTTTCATTCAGATGTCCAAAGCTCTTGGTTGGTGGGCATAAAGACATCACTGTTAGCTTGTTCACTCATTCAGTTTGGATTGTGGTTTATCCATAGTTTGCATACACAAGAAATTTTCCGTATGAATTTTTGTATATCATTGCACGGACCATGGAGCAGACTAGGGACTGGACTGCAACTGCTCCAGGAATGAAGTAATCTATGTCAGCCATATATTTCTCCCTTTTCATCAGCTGAGTTATTCTGGCTAATGGGATAAAGCCAGAGAAAGGCTGAGTATTCCCTGTCTACTTTCCTGGGTAAGGACAGGCAGATTCATGGGTAATTATTTGCACAGGTAATGATTTTCACATTTAACTTTGCCTCAAAAAATTGAATCTGAATTCCAAAGTGCTTATTGGCTAAGTAGGTCAAATGGAAGTGATTTCTTTTCCTGATAAAGAGAATGTAACACTTACAGTCAAGAAGATTTAAAAACATTCACAAAATGCAAACTTTGAATTGGCCTTTCTTATGAAAAAAACCCACACAAAGAAACAGAGAGGTCACTTTTGGCCAGCATTTGCAGCAGTAAAACTCAGTGAACTGTAAGATTCAAGCCAGCAAACAAATACAACATATACTGGAAGGAAATTTTTCAAAAAAACTAGTTTCTTGAAGTTTGCAATTATGTTTCTAAGTGATAGTTACACACTCTGAGAAATATTTGAAAAACATTCTAAGAATATTTAACCACCTCTTATTCTATCACTCATTCTATCGCACATTTTTCACTTGCCATTCCTTCTCCCACACTACCCCTTTCCCTGCTTCTCTTCAACAGCCAGTATGCATGTTTAACTGAACAAAAGTGCTAGATGGTAAGGCCATGACTTCACAATAAGATTTAATTATGAGTGCAGATATGAACAAGATTTAGACTATTAAGCCCTGCACTTCAAAAACCCTTTAACATATTTTGTCTTTAAATCTTTTATCACCTGCAAAAATTAATTAAGTGCAGATGTAACAGGTTAGGTTTTGATGCCAGGGTTCATTTCCTGTCTATGCTTTGTCAGACACCCTATTACACCTCCTCATGAACTGTAGGAAAACAAAAATGTTGCTCATAAATCAGAATTCAACTTTCTTTGGGCTGTGCATTGGGCTGATCCTTTAAGTGCAAGGCAGAGCTCCAATTCATTATTCATGAAAATAATACAGACAACATGCCAAATGTCATCTGCATTTAAATAATCCATTTGTTAGATATATTAAGTATTGTGTAAGAAAGCCTTCTATTAAAATACAAGACTAATCCAATGAAGTGGATTTTTAATCACGTAGCTTTCCTTCAGGGAACCATCAAAAGCTGGCATACATGACTTGAAAACTTCTTAGAGGGAATGACCTGTTGATTTGTTTAATAATATTGAAGTTACAAAACAAGTCAAATCATTGCTAGCTGGGGGAAGTGGCCAATTTGGTTACCAAAGCAACAACATTCTTTAAAGCACATCTGACTATTTAAAGTTTGTATTCTGTAGGGAAAAGTAAACTTGGGTTCTGTAGGGTTGTTTTAACGGTGGAAGTATCAATTCATTTAAGGACCATAAAAGTTGCCCTGATCTGTGCCTTCTTCTCATTAAATTGCAGTTAACACCATTAAAGTGAAACATAGATGTTAATGGCTTCAGTACTGCCATCCTGGCTTTAATGAGTTCCCAAAATCAGAGGAAATGCACACCTTTATTACTTGTAGGTATTAGAAGCAGGAAAGCCTGACATATAAATATAAATTCATTGTCTTTTATCTAGATGCACTGAAAGTGCAATGCTTACCAAGAATACATACCAGATCTACAATCAATATTTTCCCTATATTTAGCTTGTCTCTCAAGTATTTGGCAGTAATTGCAATCGAATTAAAAAAGCAGAACCCCCTGTGGAATAGAGAAGAACAGAAATAAGAAAGCAAATCAGTCAGGAAAACAGCTATAAATAATGTTCAGAGTATTTTAAAAAATGCTATATGATCTCTGAGGCCATAAATCTGCTTCTGGGAGTACCTAGAAAGCCTTTTCAGTCATCTGCTAACAATTACGGTTCTTCAGAGACATGCAGAACACAGGTGATTGCCAGTAACCTTAGTGCTCCAAGATGGGCAATATTCCCTGGTACTTACATGGCTGTTGATTCTTCAGCATGATGGCCTGGGGGCCTTACAACAGCAAAGCCATTCTGTAAGAACAAGATAGGTTTTCAATTATCAGCTTAAAAAAATACTTGACTCTGTGCAAAACAGAGCAGCAGGCAGACTGGATTGAAATCTATTAGAGGCTCTTGAGCACTTTTTCTGTCCAATCACCCTTTCATACTACTGCCAGAAATAATATATTTGAGAACAGTGGCATATAAACTTATATAAATACACATATGCACATACATAATAACCACACAACCTGCCCTGAAAAGGAAAAAGGCAGGATGAGAAAGCCACTGTTATCCTTTCTGCTGTCTAGAATTCACACTTAAAATAAAAGTAGCTTGAGGTATATATTTACATAATTAGTCAGTGTTGACCCAACCTTCTGTATGGACTGAATGATAAATTCAGACACAGACACACACATGTGTAACTCCTAACAGTAGAAAAAGGATGACAATGAATATCCCACACTTCTGCAAACCATAAACTAAACTTGGGAAACTGCCATGCTCACAAGTTTAACAGATTCCCTAAAGTCAATTTCTAAAATGCTTTCTGGAATTGTGTATAAAATTCATAAAGTATAGCACTAGGATCAGTGATGATCAAGGAACTTTTTGCCTTTAGAGTTACTGGAGATAAAAGAAAAATGAAATCTCCCTCCTTCCATTGTGATTAAGGTAAAGGAAAATATAGAAGCACTGACAAGGTAACTCTGTCTGGAAGGTCACATTATGTATTCAAGAAGCAGTGTTTCATAAGGGTGTGTGAAATTTCTCTTAAAACATTCAGACTCAGGAGTAACATTGTTATTTCATCAAATTTACTCTTTACTTCATTTACTCAGGACAGTCTTTTCTGTTCAGCTATATGTTTGACATCAAATTTGACAGTTAACATATATATACAAAGAAGAAAATACAGTATGTGCATAAGTATATCAGCCAAACTTTTATTTTCAAGCAGTCTCACACAAAGCCATGTGTATATGTATGGCTGCAAGACCAACCAAGTGTTGAATTCTCAGAGAGGAGGAGACAGGAAGAAAAAGAATGGAATATTTCTATATTTTAATAAACAGTATCAAAGTAGTCCAGTTTGATATACTAAATCTAGTTAAATGTCAATGTTTCAGCCTCTACTCATCTGAAATTAACATGACAATCACTAAACTTTCACTCAGTGTAAATAAGAAGGAAAAACATTAGAGCTACATTGTTGCTTGTGAAAACTTTATTTACAATCCTATGCATGTTTGTGTGTACCTACATTGCTTCACTGACATTAATTTATAAACAAATACTACCAGGCTATCTCATATAATTTGCTGCTAAATGTAATCCAAGCAGCAAGCTGCAAAGTTTTGTGGAGTATGGACAAAGATCTATCAGACTACAGCAAACCTAAACTATAATGCAAATGGAGTACATCTGCATGAGTGGTTCTTCTGGCCACCATTTAAAGAATCTGGGGGATTCCTCATTTTGCATTAAATGTCCACATTTAAAGCAAACAAACAAAACTGAAGACTGAACATTCATATTTAGGCAGCCATTCCTGGAGGTGGAATATAAATTGCCTATAGATCAAACACCATTGAAAAAAGGCCTTGTGGACCACAGTAATCTTCAGAACCAAAGCAGCTTTACACTCTTAGCTAAAACCCTACCCCTTATCCTTCTGAGGTTTTTCTGACATTTCCTTTTTGCACAAAATATGACTTGGAGAAGAATTCTGTGAAGAATTCTTTTGTGGCACTATGAAAAAACTAAGTATGTGTGTGTTGAGGAATGTACCGATAATGAACTGAAAAAAGACTCGGGGAGGAGGGTATTGCTACAGAGAGAGCATCATGCTACCTGTATTTTGTTCTCTTGATATTTCTAAGAATTTGGAAAAGGTCCATGCAAGGCTTACAGCTGCCCCTGCTCAGTTCACAGCTCATTATCATCTAACTTTATCAGCATTCCCAAAAGATCAATATAATTAAGATAATTATCTCTGGGAGGATTTCGTGGGGCAAAATAGAGACAGAAAAAATCAACATTGCTGGATTTGACAACATGACAGTTATGGTGTAGCCTTCCTTTTTCTGTTCCCTTACTTTAACAAGACTGTTGGAAGACCTGTTTTGTTATAGCTAGCTAATTTCTGCTTTCAGAGCTTAACTATTACATTTCTCCAGGAGCATGCAGAACATTCACATCATCATTGTGACCATTTTTTATATCACAAGTTCAGTATTCACATGGGAGTTTTCTTTTTTTTTAAATGCAGTGCCTAAGTTATGTTGATAATAAAGTATATAATATAACCAAATTTTAACAAGCAGTACTAACAGCAACTTTTGTGCAATTGATAAAACATTTCTCCTACTTTTAACCTTTCTCTGAACACAGTATACATTAGCACGACGGAACATGAATTCATTTATTTAGGCAATACCTAAATACCAGACAGTGAGCTCAGAACAGTAGACAGAAAGGCAAAAATCTGCTTTAAAGACAGAAAGACTAACACAGAGCAATAGGTTGAAAATGAAGCCAAAACACATAAATTCAAAGCATTTTTGTACAGAGCCTTGTTTATACTAGGATACAGACACCTTTATATGTAGACAGAACGTTAAACTGACTGACAGACGTGAACATTAGAAAAAGGATTGATGTCTGTGCCATTGTATGGTTACCTTTCATTAAATTTGAGGATAAAGACTAAAGACTGAATAGAGATATTCTAAAATGTGTGCATATTAAAACAACAAACAAAGACAAGTCTGCCCAAACTCAGTTTACAAAGAACATCCACTGCAGATAGACCCACTTAGTTAGATCTTTCATGAAAACTAAGAAAAAATGTTAGTCTTTTTTCACAGTAAGCTAATTATTCTCTTCTGTCATGACTCTAAATAGGGAATTGGACACTTGATTTCCAAAAACAGAGATGTACATCCTACTGTGTCCTTCTTGTCTTTGATGGTACAGCCAATGCCTTTCTGTAGTGTGCTGGGTTCAAGTCTTTGACTATATCATGCTTGAGCATCTACTACATCTCCCCCTGAACAAGGCAAGAACTCAGGACAACACCATAACACAGATAGTTATTCCAGGGCTTGGGACTGACCCTCTATAGTTAGAGTTTCACTGGTGTTTTTAATGGAAAGGTTTTATTTTTGCTTCATTGTGCACAGACTTCAGAATGAGAAGCAAATCACTGAAGCTAATAATTCATTTCTTTGCAGAAGCTTCTTCAGTTATTATACAGAAATATATCCAACCCTCCTGTCAGAATTAATATTCCTTATGTGTTATATATATATATACAACTGTGTATCCTTATAAAGGTATATAAAACCCTATTTCTTTAAATTTAAAAGGTGCTCCATAGCGTTTATCTGACAGGATGTAACCCCTTAACTGCCCCTTGTGCCATCTTTAGCCCTGCTATCTCTGGCTTAGTTAACTCCTACAATAACAAACATCAAGGCTGTTTTAAGTCTTGGCTGCCTACAACAATCCCCTTGCAAATGCTACCCTGAAGAAGATAATCATACTCTTACCAGTGTCACTTATGCTGCAACATGATCCCTGGCTATGCCATCCAGCAAGGAGGACAAGCCTAAGTGTGAGTGGTGTAAGGCCAAGGCAATCCTCAGGTACCTGTTTAGGACAATTTTACAAGCAATTCATACTGCCAGAGCAGGAGCCAGTATCTGGCTCTGGGGGTCTACAGATGCAGTTAACAAGAACCCAAGATTTAACAGAACAGTATTAGCAGCATGCAGATTTGCCAAGAAAATAGTAATGGACATGAGGGAATACAGTTTTGTCTTGCAGAGGAAGCTAGTAGAGGCCAAGAACACAGAAATGGACATTAAATACTTAACTCCGTGATGGAAACAAAGAGTTCCCTGTCTGCTTTCCTGAAGATCTAAGAGGATAGCACCAGGAAATGAACATGATAATTTGTTGTGTGAAGGCTAACTTATACGTAACTGTGATGGTCTGTTTAGCCACAACTAGTGTTAACTACATTGGGAATGAAAGTAAAGAGTTTTAAGAACAGAGTGGTCATGGAGATAAGCTATAATTAAAGCTGTAGTACTATATGAAATAATAACAGTCATTCAGCTATAAATATAACCATAATTATTGGGATAAAGTATCTAAGAGATGGTTCCATCTAAAATTGTATCATTTTGTAGCTTTGCAAAAACAAAGAGCACAAACTGCTATCTAAAAGACTTCACTGGTAACTCTGATTGATGGCTTTCATCAGTTGTGTCTTTAACACTATTAAAAGAAGCACTTATTTGTTGTTCACTGTTTTTTCACACCATGCATCATTAAAAACGCTGAGCCTGGGCATGAAAAAAAATGCTGCTTTCTCTGGCTGCCACACATCACTCAGAAATATTTCTAAGGCAGAGGGAAAGTTGTAGGGCAGAGGGAGAGACAGGGAGGTAGAAACAAGGGTAGTGCAGAGCCTGCAGGAGTACTACTATCCAGGAGGCACCTTAGCACAGAACATTACCCAGGAAAGGAGATTTTTGTAGGTAATCAGAGGAGCTGTATGGGGTTTTCTGTTTTCAGGCAGGCATGGAAGTTTGCTGGCCTGAAGCTTTACTGCAGGGAGGACACTGTGGGACTAGGGCGACATTTGTTTTAAGATCTTTTTGTTTATTATGTCTCTGGAAAGATACTTCGTTTTAGTTTTTGTCATAAGAAAACATAGCAGTAGAGCTGTGAAAGATGGCTGGCTAACTTTTAAGCAGAGTACTTCAAAGACCAGAAAACTAAGAGCTTGGGTGGGGAGGGGGTAAATTGGTAATAAACTAATTCTGCTTATTCACTACCTTAGCACAGTTTACTATATAGCCCTGTGTGACAAAGGCCTTAAAACAGCAATAATCAAGCTCACTTGGAACAAGACTTTCAAGTTCAATTAAAGTTATCCACAGATTATACAAAGACATCAGAGTAGCAATGACCAAACACAGGAGGTTTATTTTGGTATTGATTCAACGTGACATATCAGAAAGAACCATCCCAGGAACATATCAGGTTTGGAGGAAACTCATTTCAATTGCTTTCATTCTGTTAAATGACCCCTAACTACCAACAGGGCAACATTACACGTGTGTGCACACTCATACATATAAGGCAGAGAAAGGGCTCATGCTTCACTTGATTCAGCTTGGATGTTCAAGGCAGTCTCAGACCATGCTTTCAACTTATGTGCTTTGTTTCTTGAGTCTTCTTTTGCAAAATTGCTTCTTAATTCACTCAAACTTTTTTTTTTTTTTAAACAAAGGGAATAACCACACAAATTCTACCAGTCTTGGTAGTTTATTGTGTAGATTTCTTCTTTTTAATTTTCAAATTAAAAATATATGGCACTGTTTACGTTTATCCTGTATCCAAGGCTAAACTAGAGCAGTTGTTCTACCACTCAGTGGCCACTCCCCAGCCAAGAAGGAGAACTGGGACAAGGAGGCGAGAACCACAGACTGAAACAAAAATGGATTTAATGAACCAACAAAACTAATATTAATGCAAACATAAAGTATACAAAGTTATACTCAGCCCATTGAAAGTACAACAGCCACCATAAATTGGAAAGAAGGCCTCAGGAGCAAAATTGTAAGTGAGCCCTTCCAGGGATAGAGAGGAGAAGAAGAAGCAGGAGAAGCTCTCATCATTCAGAAACTTCCCCTTTATAATGAGCATGATGTTTACGGTATGGGATACACTTGTAGCCAGCTCAGGTCAGCTGTCCTGGCTTTTGCCCCTCCCAGCTTAAGCTCCTGGCTGACTCCAAACTGCTAACAGCCTGCGTATCACAGTTGGCCTAGGATCCTACCTCAGAGAAACCAGGACAGGTGCTTGCATGTTTCTATCACAGGTTAGAGTGCTGTCATTGCCAATGTTGACATATTTAAAGGATATGAAAAGTAAGCTAGACAGTAATCCTTATGGGTACTGTACTTAAAATAATTAATTCCAGCTTATAATAGTACTGAATGGGGTCATCTAAGGCCGAAGAAAATGAAGGAACATTTCAGAAACGTTCCTTTGGTTTGTCAGTAGTTCCATAGTCTGCTCTGGCACTGAGCTGCCCATGATGATGAAAGTCATCTCCCATTGCAAAAAGAAGGTCTTATTACGTATACTCTTTTTAAATTAGATTTTTCTTCGGTACAGATTTTTTTCCCACCAGTCAATTGTAAGATATTAAGAGAAAGCCAGAGAAATGTGCAATTTTGTATCAGAAAAGAAGACATACTTAATGTTCACAAAAAAAGGACACGGTAAAACAACCATTACAAGAACAAATAACATTTTGAAGGACATTATTCAGCAAAGTATAATTATTGCAAAATTATCATACTAACATAATCAGCTATCTGAATTCCAGCATCTTAAACGTAGTACTAATCATTTAATAAACACCTAATATAGGGCAACAAAAAAGGTGGTAGCATCAGCACAAATATTTTGGTTAACAAAATGGAAATATCAGCAACTTAAACTCTTTCAGAAAATGCAATCATTTGGCAATCTATGTCATAAAGGTGAGATTCTCTGCAAGCTCTAAGAGTTACAAATAAAATCTGAACCTCAAGAGGGACCACAGTTGCAGAGACCCTCCTTATTTTCCTCTAAGACTTATCTAATGTGAGGTTTGACAACCTCTGTCCTCATCCAGTTCAGCAGCAGGAGGGAAGCGCCTGCTGGACAGCACAACGGGGCACAGCCAAAGGGAGAGTGTCTGTGTGCCCAGCTGCCTGTGAGTGAAGTAGTGCACTAGGAGGGAGGTGAGGTGAACTGAGCTGAGCACGAGATCATTCTAAAGGAAGCCGCTTGGCTAGGCTTGGAAATAAATGGAAAGGCAGGGTAGAACAGCAGCTCCCAGTGCCATCAAGCCATTAGACCACGTGCTCCTGAAACCTGCCTCATTATTGTAGAGCAGTGACTGGGACATTTTGAGTGTTCCTTGTGCAACATACTTGTAGCACATCTATAATTTTCCTGTGGCAATGCAAGCGAAGAAGGCAATCCTTAAGAGACACTTCCAGATCTTTTAGGGTCCTTTCTTTGAAGGTGTGGTCATTAGGTAGAAGCTAGAGACAAGGATTTCCAAGTTCACGAGCTATACTGAATGCAAGAAATCATATGCAGGGCACTCCCTGTATTTCTTCCCCAAACCCCAAGGAATGTATCATAAAACCTCTCTTAGCTGTCAAAATTATTGGATATAGCAAATGGCTGTGGTGGAACTATATTCACTCAGTTTCACTTTACTATTCTACAAATCTGTGGTCAGACATCAGATTATTAAAAACCATCTACATAAATCAGTTGGGGAAATGATTCTATGATTCTAAGATTCTAAATGACAAAGGAGCAAAGGTAAACACAGAAAAACGGCTAGACAGGAGAGCTGTGGCACTGATTTCCTATCAGCAGAGTTCCTAAATTACAAAACAATCCAAACACAGTGACCTTCTTGCAGTACTTAGGCTCATCTTCTATTGTAATTTTGCCAAGATGACATTGATCATGCATATAAATAAATTAATAAAAAAAGAAACACGTAGCATTTGACTCAGTATAACATCACATTTATTATAGTATATATTTTAATGGTGTGATTCTTCATACTTTACTAAATATTATCCAAAGAGTGTATCAAATGGATCTCAGTGAGTGCTCATTACATTATTAAACAAACCCCCAAAATCCTTAATTTTGATAATTTGATATAATCAAATAAAAAACAGATTAAGACTCCCTAGAGAAGGGACAGTTTGTCCTGAGTTACAAAAAAAAAATCCCACTACCCCAGTAATTTACTATTATGGCAGCAGTAGAACTTCAGTAAACCCCAGGTTTTACATCTTTAGCATTTTCATATTGACTCTTTCCCCATTAGTCAAGGAGATCAAAGAAATCTGATGTCTCACAAGGGGTTTGAACTACACTGAAGAGAACTCTTAACTCCTGGTCAGTTTCTGAACACTGTCCAAATGTCCAGATGAACAGAATGTTGCTGTTCTCAGATGAGACCTGTGTGAAATGGGAGTAATAGTCTCAGGAAATTGACACTAAGTAAAGAACCTTTTGCCTTGCGTACAAGTTTGACTCCTGCCCAGCTCTAGAGAATCTCTCAATCATTCTGCAGACTTCCACAATTTATTTTGCAGTCTCAATCCTTTTCTTATCATCAAGTACTAATAGTTTCAACCTATTACTCTATGCAACAGCAAGTGATATCAGCAGAGACTATGCAATAAGCATTGAAACTTAAATGTCTTGTCTTGAAGTGGACTTCAAATGTCAGATGCCAGTCAATACAGGGCAGTTTACATTTGTTAGTTTCTATCCTCTAGCTAGGCACGAAGACATTTATCTTCAGTATTGTAAATCATTTAGTTTTTAAATTAATTGAATACATGTCCATAAAATAAATGATTCTATTTATTTTATTTTTAGGAGAACCATGCTAGCCTTTTTTATAGCTCATATATTAATTCATCAAGGTGTGAAAAGTATTTGGGCAGCTCATACCCAACTACACTAACAAATTTGGCAATTCTAATGTCAGAAAAGCACCTGTTAAATGAATTACTTCAGTTTCTCATTCCTGAGGTTTCTCATCTCAACTTTGACCACTGCCACCCCTGCTGCAATCTGGAGCACTGTCCTGTGGGAATTCCTTGATGTGTATTGTAAATCTGCAACTGTGAACTTCAGGACATGCAGCTCTTCACAGAGAACTGTGGGATTTCAGAACAAATCAGTATATCTTGTCTCCTAATTTACTCTTTCTTTCTTAAGATGACACCAAACTGACAGCGCACCATCTGATAGCAATCCACAGTGGTAAACTTCCAGGGAAAAAGCATGTTTCTCTACTGCTCTCATCTTGCTGTTTACATGTTGCAGAGCTTTTACAGCTTACACATAATTCTTGGAAGGCACTTTTTGTCATCTAAAGATTCTGAAGCTGTGGCACATCATTCCAGATTCTCATCAAAGTTTAATCCTCCCACTCAGTACTCGCAGTACAGGCCCCAAATGGTTGCTTCACATGCATATTTGCTCAATGAATGCACATGGAAGTGGTCAGCTTCACTTACCTCCCCTCAGATCTTCAAAAGTACACTACAGAATTGGTATTTTCCCTATCTTAGACACAGCGGATCAACACAACATCTATGTATCCAGAGGAAAAATGGCAGCAATATGGAAGAGTAACACGTAACATCATAGAAGCAGATTGGAACACACAGATCTGTGGAGCTGAAGTCTTACAGCTACCTACCTTATCCCAAACATCATGCAGAAAACCACTGAATGCATTGCAAAAATCTCCTTAATGTCATTTACCATATGAGGGTATTGGGAGAAACTTGCCAGCAAAACCCAGATTTGTATGGATGCAGTGACAAAGCAAACATCAGAGGACTGCCAAAATAGCTAATGTCAGGATCCAGAACTTCTGCTAGTATGCTTTTCTTCTGCCAGTCAGTCCTTCATAACCTTTTCATAAATCATAAATACCACATACAGATTGTTAGTTCATACAGCACAGTGGCATGTAAGTCATTGGGCTTCATGCTGGAAATATAGGAGCACATTTGATAAACACCTATTAGGAATTGGTGTGAGTATTCCCAATTCTCTTTTGGAGCAAATTCTTTCCATGAATATTTTCATGATGACTTGGTATAAACCTGACCTGGTATAAACCGGCTCCTTGGCATGTCTATTGAACAATGACCTTTCCTACGTCTCATCTGCAGGTTGCATGAGACTGCTGTGACTCTATTTAGGATCAACAATAATTTTACAGTAAACCACAAACTAGTACTAAATTTAAAATATTTTTTACAGATTGTTGCAATGCTGGTAGTAACAAAAGTCTTAGAGTGGCTGATGCTTGACGGTTTTCAGCTGTCCATCACACACATAACCAAGAATATTCACGCTGTAGAAAGACACCACAAACGTACAGAGAGGTAAGCAGCAAAGATTCTGCAGCAGATCCTGATCATGTCAACTGCATATAGGACATATCTCTTTCTTCATATCAAAGTTTGCTTTTATGTTGCCTTAGAGACCCACCTACATCCCAAGTTTGCCAAAGGTAAAAACTAGCCAAAAAATCCTCTTCACTTTCATTAGTCCTGTTGGCTGGGGATAATGCACAGCGAGTTGTGTATTGAATTTATTGAATCCTGCTGTACCCAAAAAACTTAACGGGGATGAAGTACTCAAAAGGATACAGAATGGGATCCCATATGATGTGCTCTGTCTTAAATTTCAAAATTTATACATTTTGTGTAGTACCTGGATAATGATTTTGGTGTCAAAGTTTAGTAACTGCATTCAACTGGGTACTGCATCTCACCTGAGCATGTATCCATATATTCTATGTTGATGTTTATACATAAACAAGCATATGCACCTCTCCCCAAATATGTGGCTAACCTATTTTGACTGAGATAAGACAGATATACAAGAAAATTCTCAAGTTCAAATACAATTTGAAATTTTAAAATCACCGTACAAAACTAATACTAAAATATTTATTTCTATCTTGATTTTGAAAACCGAATCCATTAGCATTTCGACTAGAAAGTGAATAAACAATTTCATTAAGGAGACGTTAGCCCCAACAATGTTTACTGGGGCAAGCCTTCTCTCCAGCTGCATATGGTGGACCTTTAAATAGGGCTGTTAAAATACCAAATAAAACGTCGAAGTCTGTCAGGTCTGGAGCTTTTATAAATTGTTTAGACTGTGGGTAATTTGGGGTTTGTACATCATGCCTCGCAGACCGCGCAGCACGGAGATATGGAAGTGAAGGGGCCAGGAAGAGGAGGCAGGCAGGCTGCGCCGGGAACGGCACCGCGCGGGTCACCGCTCCCCTTCCACCGCTTCCCACTCGCCCCGAGCGTGGAGGGCCGCCGCCTGCCTCCCCTCTCTCTGGGTGGTATCCTTAGGTTACACACATGACTAAACAACCGTATTTTTTCAAAATATATATATCTAAAAATGCACTTCAAAAGGCAGTGACACAGCTACTTGCCGGAGATGTGCACGCTACCGGTAACTACACCTGGGGCTGCCGCAATCCACCGCTGGAAGTACCCAGCACTGCGACAGCCTACCGTCCCCGGCGAGGCTCGGACGAGCCTCCCACCGTGCCACACCTTCGCGGCCACCTCGCCGACCTTCCTCCCGCCACCCTTCCCGCGGCGGAGCTGCGCGGCTGAAAAAGAATTCCCTTCAGCCCCCGCCCCCTCCGCCGGCCCGGCTCTCCCACCCACGGCGCGGCCCGGACCTCACCTTCAGCTCCCGGGAGGCCACGCGGGCCGCCAGCTCGATGACACAGCCCACCGCCATGCGTGCCGCCCCGGCCGAGTGCAGCTCGTTCCAAACGGTGTCACTGTCCACCTGAGCAAACAGCCGGCCCCGGGAGGAAGGCAGGGAGAGAGGGAGAGGGAGAGCAGGAGAGAAAACAAACCCGTGAGGGAGGGCTGGCAGCGTGACAGCCCCTGTACAATAACATCAGTCTTCCGTCCCGGCCAGCTGAAAGGCTTTCTGGACATGGCTCTGCTTATGCTTTTTCTCTGCACGGGCTTCTCCAATGGAAACACATTCCTGTCATGCCTCGCTGCCATTCCCTGTTTAGATTTCTCATTACAAACAGTGTTAACACCGCCCGGGCCGGGCCGGGCCGGGCCGGGCCTGCTCGCCAGCCGCCAGGCACCGGGCGCAAGGGTCCTGAAGCCGGGTGGGGAGCAGGGACCTGCCATGTCGGAACGAAGTGTCCGGTAGGGACAGCATCTGCTGGGCTCAACTGCTCTCACAGGCAGCCTCTGCTACCAGAACTCACCAGCGGTCAGCACTCGTCATGCCTACCCAGCCAGTCATTTTTAAGTGACTGAAATAAGAACGATTAGTTGTTTGGTTAATTTCATTAGCTGCTATTTACGTTGGCAGAAAATGAAATGAAATCAAGAAGTCAGACCTTTGCTGCATCTCCAGTTATGACAAAATAATACGTTTTAGCTGAAAGCCTAAAGGTCCCACTTTCTAAGAAATTAATGTGGCACTTTAAAGAGAAGAAAATTATCTTTTGCACCTTCTAAACAAGCAAGTGTGACATGTAAACCCTTCCATGAGCACTATATACAATAGAAAGATAAAATATTATAAAGGATATATTATAAAGATGGCTAAGCAGCGCTGATGTACAGCTTCAATCACTATGCTAAATTTTTTCTTTTGAAATCTATTTTTAGTAACTATTTGCAGAAACACACCAAAAACTATAAGTGAAATGTTCTAGATCCCTTATATGATGTTAGCCAAGCAGACATGATGATGTGAAATAGTCTGAAAAAGTCATCCAAAGAGACAGCCAGACTTCCTCGATGCTCCATGGGAAGTGCATTTAATTGTATCATACCGTACAAATTTATCATGAAAAGAAAAACGTTTAGGGATAGACAAAATACTGTGGCAGATGCTATTTGGATAACTTCCAAGCACACTGAGACATGTTTTCAGTTTGAACCAGAAGCTTCTGTTCCTAATTTCTTTAAGGGGTGGAAAAAAAAAAAAAAAAAAAAAAAAAAAA
>VWZX01009569.1:0-11536 GCA_013399015.1 Galbula dea
CACAGAGGGAGTTTAAGGGTCAGTGTTGCTCTTGTGGACTGGGGAAGGGCTGCAAAAACAAGGGGATAGGTAAGAGGTGCTGGAAAAATGCCATGTGAGCTCATGAATTTGGGAGATGGAGATTTTCCACAAAACAGAGGGTTTGTGGCTGCACATGAGGAGAAAGACCTTGGTGCATTCAGTATGTGCAACTTGCATGTGATGCTGCCAGGGGAAAGCAAAACCTGGCACTAAAGTATAAGAAGCAAAACAGAGATGAGGAAATGCTTAAGCACCCTACAAAATGCCAGGGAAATCTCTTCTGGAATGTGCTACAGAGTTCTGGTCTTTACCCTAAAAAAGGCTTAAATGGGTCTAGGGAATCCTGCTCTGGCAGGGGAGTTGGACTAGATGATCTTTCGAGGTCCCTTCCAACTCCTAACATTCAGTGATTCTGTGATTCTTCTCGGTGAAATCCAGTGACAGGACAAGAGGCAATGGCTGTAAGCTGAAGCGTAGGAGGTTCCGTGTGAACACAAGACAAAAAGTTTTCCCAGTTCAGGTGTCGGAGCACTGGAACAGACTGCCCAGAGAGGTTGTGGAGTCTCCTTCTCTGGAGGTATTCAAAACCCATCTGGACGCGCTTCTGTGTGACATGGTCTAGGAAATCCTACTGTGGCAGGGGGGTTGGACTAGATGACCTTTCGAGGTCCCTTCCAACTCCTCACATTCTGTGATTCTGTGATTCTGACAGAGCTTAATTTTAGGGAACGGCTATGCACTTTGTTTCAAGAGGATCTCTTGGGAGGATAACTGAACTGGGATTTGTGTTTACAATGAAAATTAGGAAGAAATGTTTATAAATACCAAGACATGTAGTTGGTAAACTATTTAAACATATTACTTTAGAAATGCTTTTTGTTTGGCTATTTTTTGGCTAGGAAAATTATGCACACATGTTCACAAGTGTTTCTTTCTGTTCTTTTCTTTTGGCAAGGGAGGACTCAGGTTTGTTTTACATTACTATTTCCAGTGTACTTTCGTTTCCAACAGTTAATCAGTTCCTGTGGCATATGATCTCGGATGTTTTCCCCAGTGTACTTAAGCTTCAAGTCAGACTAGAATAGGAAACCACTCTTAATCTTACTTGATAGTAATGGTACATTCAGCAGAAAGGTCAAATGCCTACTAGATCTATCATAACCTTTCTCCCTCCAGTGAGACATTGCTAATAATTGAATTAAGGAACCTTGCAGAGTTGAGCAAAACTTCCTAAAGTGTTGATTCAACTCCTGTTTAGATCACATGGCACTGAATAGTTACTTCCACTCTGGGGGCCCTTGTTCATGACATTTCTGTTCAATTTGTCTCAGCTGGTATATAAGTATAAATACACAGATATAAACACATATGTATGCATATAGATACGTATTTACACACACATACATAGAGAAACATAGAATTGTCAGAGTTGGAAGCGACTTTAAAGATCATCTAATACCAACCCCCTTGCCTGACAGGGACACCACACACTAGATTAGGTTGCCCAGAGCCCCATCAAGCCTTGTGTTGAAAACTTCCAGGGATGGGTCTTCCGCATTCTCTCTGGCAACCTGTTCCACTGTCTCAATACCCTAACAGTGAAGAACTTCCTTCTAATGTCTAATCTAAATCTACCCTCCTCTAGCTTACACCCATTTCCATTCATTCTATCACTATCTGAGCTCCTAAAAGGTCCGGCACCAGCTTTCTTGTAGGCCCCCTTTAGATACTCGAAGGCCACAATAAGGTCTCCTCAGAGCCTTCTCTTCTCCAGACTGAATAACCCCAACTCTCTCTGTCTGTCCTCATAGGAGAGGTGCTCCAGTCCTCTGATCATTCCCGTGGCCCTTCTCTGGACTTGCTCCAGTATGTCCATATCCCATATGTGCATATATAAACGTATGAGTATCTGTATGTGTCTGTATATATATATATATACACATAAATAGATACAAAGAAATTTAAGTGTATCTGTATCTGAACAGATATGAAATTCTTGTAGCCATCACTCAGATTATGAAGGAAAAAACTGGGAACACCCCCTCCCCCCCACAATAAAAAATAACTGCAAAGATATCCATATGTGAAACTGTATTCAAGACAGCTATGTTGGTCGTGTGCTGACACTGGCACTTTGGTATTATCCTGTACTGTTTTTCTCTGGCCCATGCTTCTGCAGTTGCATACAATGGAATGTGCAACTTATCAAAAGCTTTCCTAGGCCATGAGAAAGATCAGAAGAAAGATCAGAGGAAAGATCATTTTCCAAATTTCCCATTTAGTCAGGAAGTAGGGATGGCAGAACACGAAAACAGAAGTAGATGATTAATTTTTTTTGTAACACCAAGAAATCTTGGCAAAATGCTATTAGGTTACATGGAATGATCGACTACCTAAGTGATTATTTCTAAAACTTCAAAACTGGCCAATGCAGGACATGTGATCACAGGTTTTGGAAGTGGTAGAAGCTTAAGTTGTTTATGTAGGGAAAGCTAAACAAAAATAATTGAAAGAATTGATCCAAAATAATATTTTAAAATATTTTCTTTGTATGAGATAGTAAGCATACCACTAAGGCTGCCATAAGGAGTTCTATGTTCTATGTGTGTTCAGAGAAGATTTAGTTTCCAAATTTTTGCAGTAGGACTCTTTTCCTCTTTTACATGCAAATTTCAGCAAAGACTTAAAAGATGCAGCTGTTTGTAACAAAATCAATACCATGTAATTAGCTTTGAACATTAACTGAAAGGCAGCACAATTAAATTTGTTTTGCAATAATTAATACTGGCATTTGAGAGGTGAAAATATTGTAATACCATTTTTTGTATTAGCAAATTTTTTCATTTAAAGGATGAAAATTTTTAATTTGTTTTGCACTGATTACTTCTATGTGATAGCTAAATATATTCTAATGATTAACGCAATAACACAATATTTAATTTGTTAATTAATAATACATTAATTATTTAATTTGGGGTTTTAATTGAATATAAGTATTTAAGACCTATACTGTTCTAATAATGACATCATGTACCAAAGCAAAAATCTTTATAGCTGTGGTTTCATTTCAGGCTAAAAATAATAATGCTTGCTTCTTGTCAAGATAATTATCCACCTGGGATTAATTTAAATCTCAGTGTAGAAAGGACAAACTCCAGTGATTTCAAGTGAATTATTCCTGCATATATGAGATCAATTTTTATGACCATTTACTCGTTATACAGTACCTGTTAAATCTCTCACCATTCTTTCTTGTTTCCTCCTTGATATCTTGAAAGCACTTTGGCCTGATATATTGAATTATGGGACTAAGTATTTTGGTATTTAAAATGCTTTATTAAATTGGTTTGACAGATGTGAAACTGCACCAATCCACTGGACAAGTATAAGATACATTTTTGCCCTGTATTGTTTATTGGTGTCTATTTCCTGTGGAGTTCCTAGTCAGAATATCTGAAGAGTGTATACTGAAACTTGAAACTTACAATGCCTTTGCAACAAATACTCGGGTAACTGCATATTAAATATAGGAGAATTTAGAAAAGTAGATAGTTATACCTCTGAAATTCTTTATTCATATGATTATTTTTTCGTTAGCTGTAGGCAAGATAAAAGGATTAAGTCACCAGATAGTCTTCTAGGCTTCTAGAATTTCGGTTCCTTGACTATAAAATATGCAGGAACTACCTCTATTGATTGTTGCCTTGAACGCTGCCAGGGATAGGGCATCCACAACCTCTCTGGGCAACTTGTTCCAGTGCCTTATCACTCTCTGGGTAAAGAACCTCCTTCTAATCTCTAGTCTAAATTTCCCCTTCTTCAGCTTGTAACCATTCCCTTGTGTTCTGTTGCAATCTGACCAGCTGAAGAGTCTCTCCCCTTGTATCTTCTAACCTTTAGGTATTGAAAGGCTGCTATAAGTTCCCCTCAAAGCCTCCTCTTCTCCAGGCTGAACAACCACAACTCCTTCAGCCTGTCCTCATAAGGGAGGTGCTCCAGTCCTCTGATCATATTTGTGGCCCTCCTCTGGACCTGCTCCAACAGGTGCACATCCTTTCTATGCTGTGAGGACCCCAGAATTCGACACAGTATTCCAGGTAGGACCTCACGAGGGCAGAATAGAGTGGCAGAATCACCTCCCTAGACCTGCTGGTCATGCCTCTCCTGATGCAGCCCAGGATATGGTTTATCATCTATTATGACCCTCAAGTCCTTCTCTGTATGGCTACTTTCAACAAGTTCCTCTCGCAGTCTGTACATATATCTTGGATTGCCCCTACCTAGATGCAGGACTTTACACTTGGACTTATTAAACTTCATCTGATTCTCAAAGGCCCACTTTTCAAGTTTGTCCAGGTCCCTCTGAATGGCATCCCACCCTTCTGGCATATCAACCACATCACTCAGCTTCGTGTCATCTGCAAACTTGCTGAGGGTGCACTCAATACCTCTGTCTAGGTCATTAATAAAGACACTGAAGAGCACCAGTCCCAAGACAGAGTCTTGTGGGACACCACTCGTCTCTGGTCTCCACTTAGACAAAGAGCCATTAACCACAGCTCTCTGATTGTGTTCATCCAGCCAACTTCTTATCCACTGAGTAGTCCACCCATCAAATCCTTATCTCTCCAATTTTGAGTTAAGGATATCATGAGGAACTGTGTCGAAGGCCTTACAAAAGTCCAGGTACACGATATCAGTCAGTCTTCCCTCATCAACTGTTGCAGTCACTCCATCATAGAAGGCCACCAGATTGGTCAGGCACAATTTGCCCTTAGTGAATCCATGTTGGCTTCTTAGAATCAGCTCTTTGTCTTGCATGTGCCTTAACATAACTTTCATAACAATTGGAAGATAAGTATAAGGAAAGGGGAAAAAAAAATATTTGGCCCAAGAGCAACACCTGTCAGACAGCTTTCTGAGCATGTGAACCATCCTTGGCATCACACAAAGACTTAAGTTAGAGAGAGGCTTCAGGAAGCTCATCTCTCTACATGACTTTGCTCTATTGGAGACTGGGGCAGGATCTCACTGATATCGTCAGGACACAGTGAGTCATAAAGCCAACCAGCTCTCCACAGATTTATTTATAATGATCAAAGTCTTAGATGGTGAACTTGTGAGTTTTGTTGAATGGTTCGTTAATTTTTAGTAGATTTGAGGGAAACACAATGAATGACAAAACTATTAGTTTCACAGATCATAGACCATAAACCATAGGGAAGGAGGGAACAAGTAGGCCAGGGTACAGTAATTTACCACTAAGGACTCACATCACTAGAAGCACAAACTGCTTCTTATGTGGTGGGGAGATATCTGGCTGCATATGGCAGCAGACATCAATTATTCCAGATGTTTAGTATGCAAGAGTACAAGGGTGTAGGTTTTTGAAGAAGACTTCCTAGGAATGCTAAGTGGTTTCTTTTGCCAGTATTTTCAGTTGTTGGGATATATAATTAGACTATTGAAAATAAATCCATAGATTTAAGTGGATCTGAGCCTTTAACCTTGACAGCAGGTGATCTTTTCCTCTAACTACATTGCTTTGGAATTGGAAAGTGCAGTATTGATCCCTGTATTTTCCAATAATTGGGCTCTTTAAAAATACTTCAGGTTTCAACTGTTTCTCCTAACAGTGCCAAAATAAAGGCAAAAGTAACAAAAACAATAAAATTAGGATATTCTTTCCTTCTATTCCTGGGAAGATTGTCATTGCCTACTGATGGGCTCTTTCAGTAGCTGGAGGAAAGAACAGCAAATCCCAATTTTTCCCTGGGAGACACTGCTAGAAGTAAGACACCTGGGAGGCACTGACGTACACTGTAATCCCTTCTAAACAGGGCAAGACTTCTGGGATGGTGGCAGAGAAGGAAATGGATAAAATGGTTGTTCAGAAAGGAGAATCAATAAATGGCATTATCTCTAATGGTATCACTCAGTGGAGAACAAACTGTGAATAAATACTCTCATAAGAAAGACAAAACGGATTCCAGATTAACAACAGGTTCATGTGACAGGGCTAGGGGAGGTGGAAATTAAGTTCATAGTTGGTCTGAGGTATTTGCTTTTTGTAGTTAAAAGTTTAGTAGAGACGATTGATGTTGGCTTTTAACTCTTTAAATATTATACATAACATGAAGAAGTGGGTTTCTTTAAGGTAAAAGAATAATTTTTGCTAAATATGCTTCATATGCAAGACTCGGTAAAATGCATATTGTTACTGGTTTGCCTAAACCTAGAACTCACGTAAAATTTGAAATTTTCATTCCACCTGGAACTTCTGAAATACCATAATTTTGTTCTCATGCTGCAAAGTTGAAAAATTGAACTTTAGGAACACTAATCCCAGAAAAGGCATCAGAAGCTTGCAGTTCATTAAAGGATTATACATTTCCTGATGGACTTCCTATTTAAATAAAAATGTGTATCATCTTCAAATGTTGTTGAATTGCCTTTCATCCTTTATAGAGACTTAGTGGAGTAACGTTTCTTGATTCTGCAGGTACATGGCAGATGATACCTCCTAGATGAGGCCCATGATAAGACTTAAAGTAAAAGAAACGTGCTACATTATAGGAGAGGAAACCTTCAACTGATCTGGTCTCAGAAGGAAGAATGGTACCTTAAACAGCTAAAAGGGGACAGCTAAAAATATGTTGGACTAATTGAGTTCAACAATTAAAACAATTCTGATAGATGAAATATTTTATATCAGTTCCTTCTTGATGAAGAAGGATTTTTAAGGCTAAACAATATATGTTTTCAAACAAGACTTTGCTTAGACAGAAAATATTGTCCAATTACATTTTTTTTTAAATCTTCACATTAAACTATCCCTTGTTCAATATTGATGTTATATTTGATGCCATTTCTTTTGACAAGCAGTAGAAACTCTTCAGTGTGAATTAGGCTCCTTGACAGAATGGAAACTGCTGTCCTTAAAACACTAATTTTAACACATCCAACATCTGCATTACATTAGACTTAATTTATACAGAATAAAACCAGTCATGTACAGCAAGTATTGAAAGCAGTTTAAAACATGTCTTAAAACTATCTGCCATAATCTATGTAGATTCATTCCTACAGCACAGATGTTTATGTCCAAGATGCTAAAGAATGGGTTTAAGCATATTTTTGCATTTACTGAAAATATTCTAACTTTTCTGTCAATGATTGACTATGTGTCATATACAACTTTTAGGCAGAGTCTTTGTTTTTTACAGTTCCTAAATGACTAAGAGTAGGCATGAACTGATTTTTCTTGGAATAATCCACCACAGTGACATACCACTATCTGAGCTGGACACATGCACTTGGCTAAATTTATGAGAACTGGAAACATTTGTTTATGGGTGAATCCATCCTTTCATGGGTGTGTCATGCATTCCAATAGCTGCGACAGATACTTTACAGTTTTATATATATATCTATATCTATCTATCTATCTCTCTCTATATATATCTGTCTATTCTTACAATATTTGTTCATGGTAATTCTACAGAATGTCATGTAAAATATTGCGTTTGCATCTTGGACCATGCATCTTGTAACTTTCCTACCACATAGAATCATAGAATCATCTGGGTTGGAAGGGACCTCCAGAGGTCATCTAGTCCAACCCCACTATAATGAGCAGAGGCATCCCTAACTAGATCAGGTTTCTCAGAACCCTGTCCAGCCTCGCCTTGAATGTCTTCAGGGATGGGGCCTCAACCACCTGCCTGGGCAACCTCGTGTTCCACCACCCTCATGGTAAGGAACTTTTTCCTAATATCTAATCTAAATTTACTCTTCTCTAATTTAAAACCATTACCCCTTGTCCTTTCACTACAGGCCTTTGTAAACAGGCCCTCTCCTGCCTTTTTGTAAGTTCCCTTCAGGTACTGAAAAGTGACTATTAGGTCCCCCCGAAGCCTTCTCTTCCCCAGACTGAACAATCCCAGCTCCTTCAACCTGTCTTCGTAGGGGAGGTGCTCCAGCCCCTTGATCATCTTTGTAGCCCTCCTTTGGACCCGCTCCAGCAGGTCTATGTCCTTCCTGTGTTGAGGGCTCAAGAGCTGAGCACAGTACTCCAGATGAGGTCTCACCAGAGCAGAGAGAAGTGGCAGAATCACCTCTCTCGATCTGCTGTTCATGCTTCTTTTGATGCAGCCCAGGATGCAATTTTCCTTCTGGGCCGCAGACATGCACTGTTTGCTCATGTCCAGCTTCTCATCCACCAACACCCCCAAGTCCTTTTCTGCAGAGCTGCTCTCTATCTCCTCATCCCTCAGCCCATATTGATAGTGGGGATTGTTCCGACACAGGTGCAGGACCCTATATACGTAGGACGTGCTATCTGCCTTCATCTAGTACAATTTTTAGTCAAATAAAAATATTAAATATTCTACTTTAGACAAAAGTTTATATCGTAAGGTATTCACTGACTGTGACTTTGCCTTTTATTTTCTAGGAAAAAGAAATCCGAGGAAACATTTTGTTGGATATAAACTGATTTAAAAATTAAAACTAGGTAGATGATAAATGGGATAAGATGATCTTTATTCAGTTTCTGAATACTAATTTGTTTTTGGACAGCAAAACCTCTACCTTAGTACTCAAGTCTGTAAAAGAGCACAACACAAATAAGTATTTAAAAATGTTTCTTAGCAAGAAAAAGATCTGAATTATTGAAAATTGCAATTTAGCTTCTTAGGACTTCAGGGAGGAAACAACACATACACACTTAGAATCACAGAATCACAGAATCATTACGGTTGGAAAGGACCCTCAAGATCATTTAGTCCAACCGATAGCCCTACACTACACTTATCCCTACATCATACCTTGAAGAAACACATCTATCCTCTTCTTAAAAACCTCCAGGGATGGTGACTCCACCACCTTCCTGGGCAGCCTACTCCAATATCTCACCACTCTTTCAGTAAAGAAATTCTTCCTAATATCTAATCTAAACCTACCCTGGCACAACTTAAGCCCATTCCCTCTAGTCCTGTCACTAGTCACAAGGGAGAAGAGGCCAACACTCGCCTTCCTAGAATGGCCTTTCAAGTAGCTGAAGAGAGCGATAAGGTCTCCCCTCAGCCTCCTCTTCTCCAGGCTAAACAAGCCCAGCTCCCTAAGCCTCTCCTCATAAGGCCTGTTTTCCAGACCCCTGACTAGCTTAGTTGCCCTTCTCTGCACCCTCTCTAGTAGCTCAATGTCCTTCCTAAACTGNCAGATGGACACTCCCACCCAGCTTAATGTCATCTGCAAACTTACTAAGGGTGTACTCTATCCCCTCATCCAAGTCATCAATGAAGATGTTGAATATGTGCATACATACGTGTATATGTACATATACATACATATTTTTATACATACATATGTATATAAATACAACTACAGACTTGAACAGTAAGCCAGATCCCTCTGAGGAGTTTTGACTTCCAGCTGCACCACAGAATCAGAGAATCACAGAATGTTAGGAGTAGGAAGGCACCTCGAAAAATCATCTAGTCCGACCCCCCTGCCACAGCAGGATTCCCTAGTTCAGGTCACACAGAAGCGTGCCCAGATGGGTTTTTAATGTCTCCAGAGAAGAAGACTTGTTGTATGTCCATAACCTCTCTGGGCAGTCTGTTCCAGTGCTCCGGCACCTGAACTGGGAAAAAAAATTTCTTACATTCACAAAAAACCTCCTATGCTTCAGCTTACAACCATTGCCCCTTGTCCTGTCACTGGATTCCACTGAGAAAAGCCTGACCCCATCTCCTTGACACCCACCCTTCACATATTTAAAAGCATAGATGAGGTCACCCCTTCATCTCCTCTTCTCCAAGATAAAGAGACCCAGCTCCCTCAGCCTTTCCTCATAAGGAACATGTTCCAGGCCCTTCGTCATCTTTGTGGCTCTGCTTTGGACTCTTTCCAGCAGTTCCCTATCCTTCTTCAGCTGAGGGGCCCAGAACTGGACACAAGATTCCAGATGCAGCCTCATCATGGTAGAGTAAAGGGGGAGAAGAACCTGGTAACCTCCTAACCACACCCCTTCTAATCCACCCCAGAATCCCATTGGCCCTCCTGGACACAAGAGCACACTGCTAGCTGGTCGTCATTTTCTCATTCACCAGGACTCCCAGGTCCCTTTCCCCTTCACTGCTCTCCAACATCTCAGCCCCCAACCTATACCAATAGATGGGGCTGGTCTTTCCCAGCAGCAAAACTCGAAATTTACGAATTTCATTCAATTTCTCCCTGCCTAGCTCTGCAGCCTCTCTAAGTCTTGCTGAATGTCAGCACAACCCTCCGGTGTGTCAGCCACTCCACCCAGTTTAGTGTCATCAGCAAACTTGCTGAGAGCACACTATCTTCCCTCATCCAGGTAGTTAATGAATAGATTGAAAAGTACTGGTCCCAGTACCAACCCCTGAGGGACTCCACTAGACACAGAACTAGACCCCGTCCCATTGACTCTCTGACTTCTGTCCTTCAACCAGTTCACAATCCATCTCACTACCTAATCAGCCAGACCACACTTCCTCAGTTTAGGCACAAGGATGCTGTGGGAGACAGTGTCAAATGCTTTACTGAAATCAAGATAAACCACATCCACTGCTCTAACATCATCTATCCACCTGGTTATGCCCTCTTCAAAGGCTATCAGGTCGATCAAACATGGCTTTACCTTGGTAAACCCATGCTGACTGCTCCTAATAACCCCCTTCTTCTTGATATGCCTGAGACAGAGTCAAGGATAAATTATTCCATCACCTTTCCAGGGATGGAGGTGAGGCTGACCACTTTATAGTTACCCAGGTTGTCCTTCTTGTCCTTTTTGAAGAACTGGAGTGACATTTGCCTTCCCCCAATCCCCAGGCACCTCTCCTGTTCCCCAGGACTTACCAAAGATGATGGAGAGTGGCCTGGCAATCACTTCTGCCAGCTCCCTCAGCACCCTTGGGTGCATCCCCTCAGGTGCCATGGATTTATGGATGTCTAGATGGCTTAACTGCTCCCTAACCCAGTCCTCCTTAACCAAGTTAAACTCCTCCATTATCCTTACATCATCTGTGGGCTCAGGGATCAGATAGTGATTATCTAACTACATCTTTGTAACAATCATAATTTTATTTCCACAAAGTGGAAATGTGGTCTATCTGGACTTGTGTAAGGCCTTTGACACAGTCCCCCACAATATTCTACTGGCCAAGTTAGAGAACTATGGATTTGATGGGTGGACTGTTCAGTGGGTAAGGAATTAGCTGGATGGTCACATCCAGAGGGTAGTAGTCAATGGTTCGAAGTCCAGTTGGAGACCAGTGACAAGTGGTGTCCCTCAAGGGTTCGTACTGGGACCTGTCCTATTTAATATTTTTGCAAATGATATCGACAGCGGGATTGAGTGCACCATCAGCAAGTTTGCTGATGACACTAAGTTGGGTGGTGCTGTTGATAAGCTGGAGGGGCGGGATGCCATCCAGAGGGACCTGGACAGGCTGGAGTGGTGGGCCCAGATGAACCTCATGAGGTT
>VWZX01009569.1:11579-30735 GCA_013399015.1 Galbula dea
AAAATGATCAAGGGGCTGGAGCACCTCCCCTATGAGGATAGGCTGAGAGAGCTGGGATTGTTCAGTCTGGGGAAGAGAAGGCTCCGGGGGGACCTAATAGTCACCTTCCAGTACCTAAAGAGGTCATATAGAAAGGCTGGAGACGGCCTGTTTACAAAGGCCTGTAGTGAAAGGACAAGAGGTAATAGGTTTAAATTAGGGAAGAGCAGGTTTAGATTGGATATTAGGAAAAAGTTCCTTACCATGAGGGTGGTGGAACATTGGAACAGGTTGCCCAGGGAGGTGGTTGAGGCCCTGTCCCTGGAGGTGTTCAAGGCAAGGCTGGACAGGGTGCTTGGCAACCTGTTTTAGTTGGAGATTGCCTACTCACTGTAGGGGGTTGGACTAGATGACCTCTAAGGTCCCTTCCAATCCTGATAATTCTATGATTCTATGATAAGTGGTGATAGGGTTCATCTGCAGCAGTTATAAAAGTATAAGACAACTTACAGTGTGACAAACCTTACGCTGTTCTAATCTGTAGGTCTGCTTTTACAGAGCTGCAACAGGACATCCACTCTGAGATCTCCAGAGCTTCTCTTTCAGTTTTTATACTTGCCTACTTTTTGCAAAGTGTTTTTAAATGTGTGTGATAAACAGACAAACTGAGTGGAAATAATGGTATTTTTATACCTTATATTTACATTCAGCATGGCTCAGTTTTCCAATGTATTATCAAACCTTAAGTAAAGTGAAACTAAACTGTGTCTGTTAACATCTTCTTATGAAATGTTACAAGGAGTCTATACGTCTAGCAATCATTGTCCCTTTGAACTTCCTGGTTAAAATTCTGGCAACACTGCAAAGCTAAGGTTTTGCCATTCTATCCACTGGTACAGGATAACTCTTCCTGTTTTACATCACCTAGAAAAATTAAAATTGAGGCAACATTAGATCTGACTTTCACAATATCAATGTCAGAATCGTGTTTTGTTTTCTGTCACTTTTAGTTGCAGATGCCATTGACAAACCATTAATAATAACTTAATTATTAATTAATTTGCCAATTAGCTGTATTCCTGAAGGAAAAAAGTATGTTTCCTTTCATTACAGTAAAAAGAGGATAAGAGGCACAGACATTTCATGCCCATGTCTCTGAAAATGTTACATGCAAATTAATGACCATCTTTCTGACCTTTCAGAAACATCTATCCAAAATCTATTAAAAAAATACCAGGAAACAGAAATCTCAGTCAGTAGTCCCTAAGGTAGTTAAGCATTTGTTGCTGAAGTAAAGAGCTCTTTGTCATTCGAATAATTCCTTTGATTTAACTTGGAAAGGTTTCTGGAAAATGTTTGAGTTGGCCTTTTCCCACACAGTGATTTCTGTCCATGTCTAAGTAAATATATAATCACAATAACATAGAATTATGTTAAAATCTGACTCTAGAATAGTAAAGGATCTAATGGCTTTGTCAAAGTGACAAGAAATATTTTTTGTTGTTATGCTAATAGGCATTTTTAATTTTGAAAAGTGTGTCATTATATACCTTTGCGTGTTAAAGCTGGATGGAGATAAATATTAAAATAAAATTGAAAATGGCTTTTTTCTTCCTTTTCTGCTCAGAAAAATTTGAAGAACTTCATTTGTATAATCATTAACTTCACAGCTCATGTGTGGCCTTCTCACATATTTGGAGGTCAACATCATAAACCAGATTATTTTTCTTCTATGAAAGGTACTTGTTGTTCTGTATTGTTTGATCTGGAAAAAAACAAATTTCTTTTTTTCAGTGACTTACTACCAGAATATCGTATGAGGGAAAAAATTTCTGTAGACAAGTATCTTCTCTGTGATCTTGGAGATTAGACTGGACAACCTAAGTCAGAAGTACAACTCTCAAGAACTACCTTCAGTAAGGCTAAACAGAAGCATTTCTGAGGATTCCTGCTTGACAGACTTATCTTTTCACAGTTGAGAGATATTTGAGGGGGCCAAAGAAGAGAAGACAGGCCATTTATGGCCCATTAGAAAGAGTGCTGTTTCATTCATGTTCTCAGAACCCTACAAAATATGCCTAGATAGAACCTGATTCTCATCAAAAAGGACAACTCAGAGAAGAGTCTTTGAGTGATTAGTAGTATAAAAAACTATGAGGGACAGTAAAATAAAATGTTAAAGGAAATGTACATAGGAATTAGTGTGGTTTGTGATGTACTACTCTATTGATGAATACAGAAAATCTAATTCTCCATTAAAATCTGACATTAAGCATTGAATGTCCTAAGAATCTAATCAGTATATTATGAAGCAACCTACAACATCACTTTCCGTTACGGAAGTTGAAACAAGTGAGTTTATTTCAAGCTTGTTGATGACTCATTACATGCAATTAGAGTAATAGCTTCACCACAACCTCAACTGTTTTCTTTCATGGCAGACAGATTATAAATTCTATTAAATTCTGCTCTCCTCTCCTCTCCTCTCCTCCTCCTCTCCTCTCCTCTCCTTTTCACTCCTATTTTCTACATCTATTTTCTCTTTCTTTCTATCAAATATTGCAATGAATTTCTGAAGTACTAGAAATCTGATAATGAATGCACAGAGATTTGAATTGTCAGTCATTTCCAAGAAAAATACTGGAACAAGTAATTATTGTACTGCAACACAGTGTTATCTAAATTCTTTCCAGTTTCTAAGAACAAGTTTTATCTTCTAAAATAAGCGTGTTTAAATGTTCTAGCGGACTATTGAGGCCATATTAGTCTAATAAATTTATCTTTTGCATATGCATTTTCACAAATATACAGAGTTATATCACAAATACATGGATAACGTTGTTCAGCTGAGCAGGGAATACACGATATCATAGAATCATAGAATGGCTCAAGCTGGAAGGGACCTTAAAGATCATTTACTTCCAACCCCCCTGCCATGGGCAGGGATGCCAATCATTAGACCAGGTCGCCCAGGGCCACATCCAGCCTGGCCTTGAACACCGCCAAGGATGGGGCATCCACAGCCTCTCTGGGCAACCTGTTCCAGTGCCTAACCACCCTCCTGGTAAAGAAATTCCTCCGAATCTCCAACCTAAATTTCCCCTCTTGCAGCTTATAACCATTTCCCCTTGTCTTGTCTTTAATCCTTTTTACTGAAAATCATTTCCATTCTTCATTTCCAATATTTATTTTCCAACGTCAAAGATCTTACGGCTTGGAGAAATCTACAAAATGACCAGTTTATGGAAGAATAATGTACAAACATAAAGTCAGAATAAGAGGCAATGTGAGCAGAATTTGATGCAGAATCATTGAACTCTGGCACTTCACATAACATTTTTATTTTAACTTGGAAATTACAATGAAATTTCTTATCTAATATGGTTTACTTCAAAAAGACAAAAATTATTTCTGAATCCACTTGCATTTACCATTGTAAGAGGTTTCTTTTTCCATTGGTTTCCACAGTCCTGAGACCAAAATTAATAGTACTTCAAAGCATTTGTTAATTTCCAGAAAAAAAAACCCAACCAAAGAAAAGTATCCGAAGAGTTTTTGTTTGCTCACCTTTTGAAAAAGCTTGTTTAGGGGCCTTTCTGTAGACACTATATAGGGCTATGAATATGTCTGATTTTTGCAGCTTTCACCTTGCAATGTTTCTACAAGGTGTAAGCTTTTCTGCACTCCCTATCAGGAAACATGAGACTGTGACTGATACATCAGCTCACTTGAATCTACAGCTAACTGAGAAGGTGATAGCCTGCTGAGACAGAAGATTTCTTATAAAGGAATGATGTAAAAGTCTTAATCCTGCTTCATATAGAGGTCAATGAGAGTTTTGCCTTTGACTTTGTGGAAGTCAGATTGTTCCCTGGTTGAATTGAAAACAATCACTCACTGTGTAACGAGAATTTATATCCTGAAAAAAAGAGTGTCTATTATTACATAGAGGTCACTGAGCAATTTCAGTAGCCTATAGATTATTACATTTAGAACCCAGATTTTTTCTCTTTTATGCAAGAAAATCTTGCAGGGACTTCAGTAATTACTGAAGTTTTTCATACTTAAGGAGTACAGGACTGGATACTTAGTTGAAAACTAAAGCAGCATTAATGACTTCCATATGTCATTGCATAAACCCCATTCATATGTTTTTGATTTAATGGATTATAAAACAGAAAACAAAAATATTCTGTGTAACTATTTGTAAGAAGCAGAAAGGCTTTAAAGATCATGGATGAGAACAATGGGATTTTAGTTAGATGTGCAGTAATTGTTTGAACTCTGGAAATCACTTCTACAAAACAGTCTCTTGTTCTTTTTGTTCAGTCTATCTGTCTTACATACTGTTTCCATTCTCATGTCTTCACCTTTTTTATTTCCAAAAGTCCTGTGGGGATATTATGTCAGCACTTCTTGACCTCATGTGGTGAAGTTGTCAATGTTGAATTAAGGGTTTTTTTAATATAACTGATCCCATGCACAAATCTTCCATGCAATATCCTTGATTATATAGTGAGGTGAAAATGCATAGGGTAACACTGTGACTGAGCTAAAGTGAGAATCTGAAAGCTAGCAAAAGAATTTGAACATGTTACATACTGATTGACTTAATGTTTGAATAATGTTCATCTTTTAGTTTTATGCAGAAATCCTTAAGTACAGACACATACAATCATGTCACCTAGGATATGGGATTGCAAGGAGACCAAGACTAAAAAAAGAAAAAAGAAATAAATCCCTTTGCCTCTGAATCTGTCAATAATATTAGCAACATCCTTAGGTACAGAAAATAGTTAAACCTTTTTTCTCTTCTAAAGATCATACCAAAACATCATATAATCCAGTCCTCTAAGGATGGCTGTCTAATGTGGACTTCTACTTTGAGCTCAGAATCTGTGATTTGTAATTGTTTGTGTTCTTTAACACAGATTTTCCTCCCGTGACCATTGTTTGGTTTCCTCTATCAGCTGTAGGCAGACAATATGAAAACTGCTGATATTTTTGCATTTACAGTATTAAAAAATTAGGTCATAATTTGCCAGAACATAACCTATGCAAAATAGCATAAGCCTTAGATCATGCTAAAATGACTTGATCTTTTTCTTCATATCTATTGAATGGACCGGCTATGTTATTCTCTTACTGATGAAGTGAGCAGAAAAGGAGGATGAGGGTGCACTGGAAGAGGCTGCCCAGACAGATTGTGGAGTCTCCTTTTCCAGCGATATTCAAAACCTGCCTGGACATGTTCCTGTGCAATCTGATCTAGGGGAACCTGATTTAGCAGAGGGGTTGGAGTACATGATAACCAGAGGTTTCTTCTGAGACCTACCATTCTGTGATTCTGTGAAAACATGAATATGATAGTCTTCTAATGAGCTGTGGTCATACCAGAATAGCAGTTTTCAAACAAACTTGCTGTGGCTGGAGATTTAGATCAATAGGTCAGGAACTACTAATTTATCAAAAAAAAGTTGACACTGACCAAAAAGGATGTAGAATTTAGCAACATACTCTGAAACAGACACAAGTAAACACAGTGAGTAGTGTAAGCTGAAATAAAATAAAAGGATAAAGTCACTGGAAACATCTCAAGGCCTCTTCCTTTATATTTCTACATTTTATGGTCTTTACTGAGGGCATTGTCAACTCTTGAGGAAAAAAGAGTCAGTAGAAAGAAATGAATAAACAGTGATCATATCATACATGCAAATGTAATTTTCCCACTGTCTACAATAAAACTATTTCCCCCAGTAGCAGATGTACATATTTCCTTGCAAGGTCAAGTTAGATCTTCCACCATCATACACTTCCAGGCCTTGGACTTCCTCCAGTGTGTGAAGTGGTTTCTCTCTCATCTCTCCTCATTCTTGGAACATTGTCTGCTGTCTCCCCTCAGCGTTGTTGTTCTCTGCAGTACTGCCTGCATTGGGCATCCTGGAACAATATATTTTGAAGCTAAAAGAGACAAATTAGACAATCCACCGAAAATGGCTTGTGAAAAGGGAATGAGTAGGTTATTTTCTCAGAGCATTTCCTAACTTTCACAATTCCTCTGAAATCCTGATGGAGATTTCCAGCTGAATGTTATGACCGCTGAAGTATCACTCATGAAATCCTAAAGTGTTAACATGCCAGGGATGGGGAATGCTATTTATCTGTTTTGATTTTAAATAAATTATTTGATCAATGTACATAACCAAATGAAACCCTACCCACTTCTTTACTGCCAGAGGTTGTTACAAAGTTCTGTCTCCTCTGTTTTGGATTTCTAACACAAGCTGATTGCTCATCCAGGTAAGAGATTGTTTATCAGGACAAAGGCAGTGCTTTCTGAGTGATAACCATATTAATGGTTATGTTTTAGCTATATAAGCAATAATTTGAATTGTATTAATCTTGATTTTACGCAGATAAGACCTCACAGAATAACTTGCAAACAGTAAACTGTTACGTAAACTTGACAAAGGAAAGAATCTTTCTACAGTGAGAACAGTCAGTCACTGGAATAACCTCTTCAGGGATGTGGTGAAACCCCCACCACTGGAGATTTTCGATACTTGATTAGACAGGATACTAGATTATCTCACACTGACTCTTTTTCCCACTAAAAGTCGGAACAGATGATCTTTGAGGTCTCTTCCAACCTGAGTTGTTCTAGGATTCTACCATTCTATGATTAAATTAAAAATAGCAAAAAAGCCACACAAAAAGTTAAGCCAATAAAAAGAACCTCTCTCCTTAAGAAGTTTTTTCTCTTAATGTTGACAGTAGGTTTTAAAGGTATTCAGGGGCTCAACTTGTGCATCTCTTTTCATTGTCCTGCACATCTGACCCATCTAAAGTTCCTAGGGACTTGTGAATCAGCTAGAAGCAGGACATCCTTACCATCTTTAGAGGAATACTATTCTTGCTGACTTTCTAGACAAGTTTTTGATATGTAGGTAAGCATCCAAATTCAGTGCAAACTGTCTTCTTTCCCATTGGAACTTAGTACTTTTTCCTCCCTTTCTTTCCTTTCCACCTAAAAGTAGTAGTAGCTGCTCAGGATACATATAACTGAAAGAAAATGTATCCTTGCCCTCTCTACAATGATGTACTTAGAAAATTAAAGGGAAACATTGTATGCAATTTATTTCTGGGATATACTGTAGGGCAGCTTTAGTGTGTTAGTGTATTATTAATGACAAATTACTGTGAAGCTTTCTGCATATGTAGGTAAAACAATAACACAAGATCAACTAAGAAGTGGATAACTTGGACCAATGTTAAAAAAAAACTCCAACAAACAACAAAACCAAAACCAAATCCAAAACACCCTCCAGCCACCATCCCCCCCAACCTTCAGAGTTTGTTTTTCATTTATATACTTTGGTGGCAGAATATCGATCACATTTTGTCAAAGACTTAAAGAAATATTATGTTGAGAAGAAGGATTAAGTTAAAGAATGTGCTTTGTTAACAGAGATGGTAGTAGTAATAACATATGGAGTGTAATATACACATATGGCACGCCTTCCAGCTTTTTGGCTTCACAGTTATTATGTGTACTGTGAAATAATAAATGAATCTTTCAATAGTGCAGCAAGGTATTTCGGATTCCGTCACTTACTCTTTCTGAAGATGCAAGTAAAACTTCCTTTCATTGTTAATTTTGAACTATGTAATAACCTCTACTGAGTAAATCCTGAAAAGTTAGAATGACCAGTGAATTTTGAGACTGAACTTCAAAATTAGTTAAAAAAAAATCCATTATCTTTTCCTTGATCTAAAAATATTTTCTTAAAATTGTTAGTTTCAATTCAGTGGTACAGTTAATACTATTTCAGAGTCTTCTTTTCTGATACTGAAAATATAGACACATAAAAGTGAAAATTTTGGCACATTCAGCTTTTAGGGAAAATGTAGATTTGAGAGAATTGTCTTAGGTCAATGTGTACTAAAAAGATGACTGTATTTTTCTGAGTCCTGCTGCTCTGATTTTTTTCCTTTTTTATGCCAGATATTTTCTGAACAGCATTAGAGGGAAGTTATTTAAGGCAGCTTTACTGTTTTTACAATACTTTTGGGGGATCACATTTTCAGTGGAAGGTATTTCTATTTCTTGAGCTACTTCTTGCACATGTGTGTAAAGTCTTGACAATATAACCTGAATCCATATTTACACCTAGGAAGAAGTGTATGTGTTCAACAAAAGAAACTGAAAATGGGAGTAATTCAGCCTAATGTTTGACTTCTAATGCTTGAGTTGAAGAAGAACTTTTTCTGATGACACCACATCCCACTGGCTCCAATACTCTTCTTAATGAGAAACGAGAAAGTTAAGTTTTAAATCCAATATAAGTCACTAATTCCTTAAGATGCAGTATTTAATGAACAAGAGTGAGGTTTAAATATGAAAAGTACAAATTATGCAGTGTGTTGAAAGAGCTTGGAATTGACTGAACAAGACCTGATACATTTAGGTAGGTGGGAATCTTATTTGTGAACCTCCATTTAAAGACTGTTATTTTGGCCATAAGCACAAGTACAATTTACAACAAGAACTTCTCTTGTTAAGCTCGTGATACCTTTGCCAAGAAATTTTAGAATTGTAAGATAACGGAAAATAAGAGACATGATTTAAGAGGTTAAATATCTCTTCAGTCTGCTCTGTGGGCTCTGGTCTCAGATAGGAAGGTGGCTGCCAACCCACTAAAATATAAGAAAAGTTAACCAATGCAATGAATTACAGTCTTTCTCCTAGGTGTTTCATTTCAACAGATGTTCTATATGCTGAAACAAGATACAAATACAGTAATTATGCCTGTATATAATCTGAGGCTGTACATGTATGTGTATATACATTCCTTTTTATACTGTAATTTGAACTTGTTAAGCCACTATTTTTTGCTATCTTTCCATCCAGATTCTTTACAGGCTAAAAACCGACAGATTTAGTCCTCTTACTGTCATTTCAGGAAAACCTTTGTGTTGGGAGAATGGCCACTAGGAAATCTGGGTATACCTATAGTGAGCCAGAGCATAGACAATAACTCTTTTTATTTCTTCGTGTTATTCCATCCAAGTCCCTGGTATTTCTGCATTTGTCTTACAGCACTATACTTGACTCCATCCTCCTATCTGAGGTAAGGCTATTCACCACTAGTATCTTTATTAATGGCACCACTTTTTTTTTGTTCTTTTTGTCATTAATAGTGTTCTTGGCCGGCCTTCTGTATTAGTTTTTGCTGTTACACTATCAGAAGTTATGTTCTCAGTTCATGTAATTTAGTCCATGATTTATTTGTTTATTTACATTGCTATTGTTAAGAATAAATAGTGCACTGGTGGTCCTTATTCTGAGTCTGGAACAGCATGAGCAGAGCTCCAAGCTTCTACTTAGCTGCTGTAAGGATATATAACAGAATAGGGGAGAAAAAAAAAAAAAAAAGATGACAACAATAAAGCTTCATAAATGTTCACATGCATCTTATGGGATAATATGGGATTGAGGTCCAAAAACTATGTCACTTTTACATGTCCTTACAGATGGTCTGTAAATAATTCTCTTTGGTCAGGTAGTCCTTTTTTGTTTCAGTTACTTGTCTAAGTCACATCATTACCACAACATATGTGGGGGCTCCAAAAGCATGATTACATTTCAGAACTGGGCACACTCGTAAGAAGTGCTAAAATGACTTGTTAAGGGCCACAAAGGAAGTTTAGGGCAGAAAAAGAATGGACTTTGCAGTTCCCACAACCTTGTCCAGTCCTCAAACCACTGGTACATCCTTCTGCTTCACTGTCAACACTGTGATTCACAAATTATCCAATCTGCAGTCAGGCTTGAAAGCTTTAGTTATTAGAGCTAGGTAATTTGTAAAAGAAGAGATACTTGAAATATTCAAATAAACTAGCAAAACAAAGGGCTTTGGTCAACCATTTATATTCACTGTGCATTGTTAATTATACCGCCAAACTTCCTAAGAATTAATTTCTTCTGAATAAGAAAGGTAAGTGGTGGATATTTTTCATACATAACTTTTCTGTGTCATACAACACTATGCAATGTGTGCTCAGATACAGATGACTGGGCTCAGAAAAATAGAAAAATCCCATATTTAGGAGAAAATATAAAATCAGAAGGAAAAAACAATCCCTGATACTAGGAAGGATATGATTTCACTTCAAATTTTTAACTCTGAGTGGACTATTTAATCTATTAAATAAAAAATGTAAAAATAGATAGTGTTAGATATTAAGAAATATGAAAAAATTGTGTTAATCTGTGATGAATTCTGAGAAAAAAATCAAAATTACAAAGTTTAATAAGTAATTAAATGAAGACTGACTTGCCCCTCTCAAGAAATTAACTTCTTTCTTGCCTTTTTGGCCAGATAAACACAAATTAAACTACTAAATTTAGTTTATGAGAAATGCCTCCTGAAGTTCCTGAGTTTATAAGAGCTTATGTTGTGAACAGAATGATGTTTGTCATGAACTTCAAAGTTATTTAACATTGTTTTCTTAAAATGTACAAAATATTTTATGTCTGAAGGTTTCTGTATTTTAATTGATTTTATTTGCTCATCATTAAAGCTTACCTCTTTTGTTGGTGCTTTTATTCTCCCTGGAAAACTTTGACATACAGTATATTTATTGTAATTTCACAGTTGTTTCTGCGTCATCTGTCACTAAGTTCTCCTTACACAAGTGCATAAGTATGCAACAATGAAAAACAATGGCAGTAAAACACTTAAACAAATATTTCCAAGGCTGCAAGAGAGTTTTATCTGGCATGAGAGAAAAGTTTGAAGGTTCAAGTCATGGGGGTAAAATAGGCTCCTTGTTTTTTTTCTAAACTATTTTCTTCTCTTCTCAGAGATACCATAAACAAAAACTACTAAAAAAATAAGCCACTGCTTCAGTGAAACTTGTGTAGACCTGTATTGCAGGAACTGTTGCAACTAAAAGAGAAGCCACTTTTACATTGTGAGGCCAAATTTCATCACTTTTTTAAGGAATGATATGACTAAGGTAACTAGTAATGAAAATAATTTTGCAATATTCAGTTTACTAAACTGCCCCTTGGGCCTCTGGCCAAGCCAGCTCTCTTACATTTTGTTTTTAAAGTATCTATAAGTGATAGACATTTTTCACATCATCACTGAAAGCTCTCAGGTCTAAGAAGAGAAAAAATTGCTACTCACTTCTCTGAGCATGAAGACAGACACTGTCTTGGCTGTCCTCATTTGGGTGATTTGGGACAACACCCAAGGTCATTCACTTCAATCAGCTGTAGCAAACAGAGTCTGAGCATTGATTTCAGCTGCAGGTTTCCTACTTGGGGCTAGTGCAGAAGTCACACGGCATGCAGGTGAAATTTGTTTCTGTCTGTACTTATCTCCTCTTCCACTTCTTTCTAGTGCAAAGGTAATGTGATGTCCTGTCTCATTTTTACCTAACCTCATTTGCTTGACTGGAAAGAAAAACAAGGACTGAAAGTTAGAAAGCTCTGAAAAACTGCCTTAGAAGCAACCATCTCATACCGATCATTTGCTGCCTTTTATTGCTGCCCAGAAACCAACTCTACTTTTGGGAGTGGGCTTAGACAAATGTTATCAAGTACAAAAATTGATAAACAGGCAATTTATGAACCAATCTGCAGTAAAAATTCACAGGCACACTTCTGTTGCACTTCAACAGCACATTGATTACCTTCATTCTGAGAGAGAGTTATGCACAGAGCTCTACTGCCTTCCATGATCTCCTGACTCATCAGAAAGCTCTCAGTTATTGCCTTCCTCTCCATCCTCTTCAAGAAGATAATGAACTTCCCATGGTAAATATGCAAATGTGGAGGACCATGCAAAAAGGTACGTGGATCAGTGAAGAGCTGAAAACCAAGGTGAAGTAGCCCTTAAGCGATGTATATACATAAAGATTGATGTGCCAAAAGCAAACTATACTGGGTTTTTCTTTTCTGTTATTCTAATGCTGTATTAAACACGGTTCCTCTTTTTCGCAAAAGCCTCTTCTAAAAAGAAATTTGTGTCCAAAATTCAACACAAATATCCATGCAGCATGACATCCAGACATGTACAAAATTGACTCCAATGGGAATTACATGCATAAATACTATTGTAGAGCTGAGCTGTAGTGCTTAAAACTAGAATGGTTAAGGACATATTCGGGATGTCTTGCCCTTAAAGCTGCCTAAATATGTTTGAATTATTAGAGGGTTAGTGCAGAACTCTGGTCAAGTTGTTTATCAAGTTCAGCCAAAGTTAAATGTTATGTTCAACGCACTTCAAGTTTTATAGGTGGAATGGGGATAGATACATTAAGGGCTGTGCTACTTCTGCTTGTATTCAGCAATTGTTAACCTTCTTTTGCTCATTATCTAAAGCTGGTCTCCATGGGTCTCAAGTATTTGGGACATATACATTTAGCAACATCACTATGTTGATATGGCTCTCCTGAGATGACAGCTGGATAGTGTTTCTGTAGCTGACTATGATTAGAGTAAGACTTTTCTCTTTCCAGTTTTTACTTTTTATGACACTACAGAATCACAGAGACTGGTTTTGTAATTTGTGCCCACTTAAATTCTGAAGACATTTCAGGAAGAGGATGTTTTCTTGGTATTACTTGTTTATTTCTAATCAGTCCTGCTGCCATTGAAAGAATTTTTACCATAAAGACTTTTAAACCTCTGTTATTCCTGAATAACAGGAATATGTTCACATCGACCTTCTCTTGTTCTCTTATAGTGAAAAAGTGAAGTATGTTTCTCACTGCATTTGTAACAGAGGGTACCATTTGCTAGAAGTTTCCATCTAAGTTGCTCCGTCAACAGCTACTTAATATGTTTCAGCTGACGTATGCTGTGCTACTGTAAACAGTCTAAGTACTGAGTGTGCCCTGAATCCACTTACTTTACTGAAAAAAAAGGGTAAGGCATACTACTAGGTTCGAAGGTTTATGCTGCTTGAGGAAGTCTGCACTGGGGGACTGTAATTTCCTGCATAGGCATGGCTAAATTTCAAAAAGGATGCCCACCGCCTGAAAGTGGACTCCTAGGCCAGTATAGATACAACTGTGAGTTCTGTGAGTTCCTTTCACAGGACAGAGTCTTCTGGAGGTTTTTGTTCTTGACTAGGTTTGACCTTCTGTGTCCAACATAGTTGTCCACATATGCACAAACTTCCACACTAATGGTATTTCTCTGCTGATGTAAGTGGTGCACAATTTTCTTACTTCTTTCATCTTCTTTCTTACTTCTTTCCTCTTTCTTCTTTCTTTCCTCTTTCTTCTTCCTTCTTTCTTCTTTCATACAACAGGATGCTATTTTACTGTTCATTGATTCACAGAATCACAGAATGTTAGGGGTTGGAAGGGAACTCGAAAGATCATCTAGTCCAACCCCCCTGTCACAGCAGGATTCCCTAGTCCAGGTCACACAGAAGTGCGTCCAATCAGGTTTTGGATATCTCCAGAGAAGGAGACTTGTCGTATATCCACAACTTCTCTGGGCAGTCTGTTCCAGTGCTCCGGCACCTGAACTGGGAAAAAAAATTTCTTGCATTCACACAGAACCTCCTATGCTTCAGCTTACAACCATTGCCTCTTGTCCTGTCACTGGGCTTCACTGACAAGAGCCTGACCCCATCCTCCTGACACCCACCCTTCATATATTAAAAGCATAAATGAGGTCACCCCTTAGTCTCCTCTTCTCCAAGATAAAGAGACCCAGTTTCCTCAGCCTTTCCTCATAAGGAACATGTTCCAGACCCTTCATCATCTTGGTGGCTCTGCACTGGACTCTTTCCAGCAGTTCCCTATCCTTCTTAAACTGAGGGGCCCAGAAATGGGCACAATATTCCAGATGCAGCCTCACCAGGGTAGAGTAAAGGGGGAGAAGAACCTCTCTTGACCTACTAGCCATCCCCCTTCTAATCCATCCCAGAATCCCATTGGCACCCTGGCCACAGGAGCACACTGCTGCCGCATGGTCTTCCTTCCATGTACCAGGACCCCCAGGTGATTTTGAGGTCCTTTCCAACTCCTAACATTCTGTGATTCTGTGATTTGTTCTGTTTAGTGTTGTCTTTATTAAGACCCTCAAAAAATTACTTGATCCACATTCTTCCTGTTTTGGTTTTCTGGAAAAATTTGGAGAAATATAGTGAAGTGTTGCTGTCTGTCATATCATGAAAGACTTCCAGAATATCACATGTGAAATACAGTGGAAATTAACTACACAACTGTAACCCGTTTCATTACCTTTCAAAATTTACGTGTGCTGGCAGAACAAGCAATTCAGATACTGCCTATTTGTGTGGTGTCCCTGACTTCCAAGGCTCTGAGGGGGGGATGGGGATAGCAGTGATGTTATCAACTTCCAACAATAATATGAAGTCATATTTACCAAAATACATAAATAGTGAGGCAATGTTTGTTTGTCTCCATGATTCTTTCACTACAAACTTTAGAACTAGTTAGACCATCTGTGGTTTGACAACAAGACATACATTTATTAATCATCTCACAAAAGTCCAGTGGTCATATCTTCTGTCTCTGAAATCCATCTCAGTGGGAGTGAGAGGGACACCAAAATGGCATCAATTAAGTGCACAAACACAAGAGTAAAACCAGCTGTTCCGGGTACAGCACTTTTTGCACAGAAAGCAATCTGACATAGTGTTCCCATATGGTATGTACTGGATAAATCCCCTCGGTTGTTGCATAAACAACTAAAGAAAGGCTGAGTTGCTCTCCGGCTACTCACCTCCTCCCTTTATCACGAAGCTGTGAGAATTCATGCAGACATTTTTATTGATGTAGAGTTAGTTCAGTTTTGCAGGATAAAGCTCTTAGCGTGTCATTGTCTCCTAATTGATTATACTTTCCAGATATAGAATTTGGTCAAAGTTCTTTCCCTTCTCCCTCCCTGCTTGTCTGTCTTTATAATAGACATATTTGAAAAAAATCCCTATGAAATAATTGCTGAAAATTAGCTTATTCTTCAGGTTTAGAATAGTTTAGCAAGAAAGTGCGTGTAACATATATATGGCTTTAATTTTTACTATATTACATTTATTTTGTAACTTTTGCATGATGTTGATATTTCACATATAATGGATGGTCACACGTGGTGCGTACTGAAACACCATAGGGTGTGAAAAAAAGTCATTTAAAAGCATTTTTTCAAATCCAATTTTTAGCTGACAGTAAAGTATTAACTGTATTGAAAGTCATATCTTTAGATAATTCTCATGAACATTTTCTATCACAGTGGATTTAGATTTTAAATATATTATGGCACTGAAAATCTACTTTTGTATTTTATGTGTGGTTAATCCAGCTGATGGCTAGACCATGGAAGACTGAAGAACACAAATCAGAGAAGAGTGTAAATGGTATGGTGTATGTCAGTACTATTAGTTCAGTTTTTAAAAACTGGTAGAATAGAAAAATCCATCATAATGACATTTTCTATCATTAACTGTGAGAGCAATATAATATAAATTTAATAAATTCCTTTAAAATCAAGCATTGATTTGATATGTATTAGGAAAACAACCAGAGTTTCTCCAACCTTAAAATTTACATTATTGTTGTTATCCATACAGAGTTTCAGTCCATACCTAGTGAATCACAGGCTTAAGGGGAAGTCCTTCCGCAACAGCCTCTTCATTTCTTCACTGTAGAAGATGCAGATGCAGAACTTCAGAACTCAAAAGGGTACAGTGACAATGAATTTAAAAACAAACAAACAAACACACAAACCCAAAACAAAACTGGAGAAGTTTCAGTACAACATAGAGCAGTAAGTCAGGCTTTAAATGTAGAAAAGTAGAAATGTATTGACTTAAGTTTGGGTTTAGTTTCTGCAGATTTAAAAGGATTATATTTCTATTAGAAATTGCTCAGCCTTTCCTCATAAGGAAGATGTTCCACTCCCTTAATCATCTTTGTGGTTCCGTGCTCTGCAGGTGGGAGAAGGAATGAATGTCTTTTGCTGAGCTCAGAAAGACTGGTTGAATTTGATTATTGAATGCTGTATTACTGTATGACTTGACTTAATTGCCACATCCCAGAATATGCAGCAGAATAACGATTTTCAGTCTTAGGGTTCATTACTTGAAGGTTTTTGGTTTTGTTGTTTTTGTTTTGTTGGTTTGGTTTGGTTTGGTTTTTTGAGGTCTTGGGTTTGGTTTTTTCTTCTTCCTTTTTTTTTTCTTTTCTTTTTTTTTGCAGATTTCACCTTGGTAAATTTCTTCTTTCATAAAACCTAAGAATAAAAATACTTTAGAGGTGATTACTCATCTCCTTCACCTAGCCCAAGCCTTGCAACGGAGCTAACAAAGAAGTCAACTATTTCCTTCCTGTTCTTCAGCTGATGTCTGGCTAATCTGTAATCCAGTAATAACCCAGAAATCCCAGCGAAATAAGAGGTCTGTACTTTAAAAGAATAGAAATAGGCTACTGCTTCTTAAATAACCCTGTTGGCTCCAGAACATCTGGGAAATACCAAAGTAAAGGGTTCTGCCTTCCTATAAACTACTTTTTAAGTGTGAGACTGGGGAAGATTAAAAAAGTAAAAAGCCATGGCACACAGAAAGAATGCAGCACCTGCTTCCTTTTCTTTTTCTTCTTTTCTTATGTTGCATGTCTCCCTTTGTTTGTTTGTCCCTTTTTTTAAAGTACAGAAAGGTAGCAATATGATCAGAATACTTAACTAAAATGTACTTCAAAAAGATTTTAGTTATTGGGTTAAGTGAAGATTTAGTAAAGAGTTTATGGTATTTTGTATTAAAAGTTCACCCGATTAACATCATGTAATGCTGTGGAATCTGCTATAAACCAACATTCTAATCCATAAGATAAATACTTTTCAGTTTTGTAAGCAACATTGTGAATGTGAACATGTGGCTGAAACAAATGGTGATAAAATTCTTTTTTCCACCAGGTCATATCAGCATGAAATATGTGTTCTGTCTGTTAGAGCAATAAAGAGATTTATTATTAAAGAGTTGTTTATTCTTACATTATAATTCTATATAAAAAAATCACCAAAAAATTGGCTTAAAAGAACATATAATATTTGCAAACACTATGCAGCTGTTAATGTCAGTTTATCATTGTGATTTTGTTTTTTTCACTACGTGGCAGCTGGAGATTTGTTTTACATGGGCTTTACAGAGGTCAGCAAAAGTCTTTATTGTGATTTCAAAGGCTCTATCCCCGTCCTTAAAAAGAGCTTGACATCTTTCAGGAAGTAGTCCAATTTGCTAATACTAAACTATTCTGTACAGATATGTATTTCAGATGTGTTTTTAGATGAGATATTAATGCATACATATGAATGTGTATATATAATACTAATCATGGAGATTCTTACGTGTTTTAGGTTCTGATTTTCTTGTAGTCTTTTTTAGACTTTGAGCTTTATTTTAATGACTTATTAGAATGGAACACTATAGCACTGGGATCAGAATATTATATGACTTGATGAAGAAACTTCATTTGTAATTCATACTTGGTTCTTCCTTACAGATTTGAACTGCAACTCACCAAAAAAACCCCCAAAACATTTCAATTCCTTTCTGAAGGGATCTCAAAGGGTGGAATGTAATCTCAGTTCCTCTCAAAATGGGACAAATAATAATGTGGTGAAGGATTTTTCTAGCTATAACAACACCACATATAACAATGACAATTAAAGAACCAATTTTAATTTCCAGACTCCTTTGATAACAATCTGAATATGCTTGTGTGTGTATGCAAAGTAAGCACAATCATTTTCGTGGTTACTTGCAAAAAAGAGAGACTTTAGGGTTTTGTTTAGGAAGGAAGTGGAACTACCCTTTAAATTTTTTTTGGGGTTGTTTTTTTACTCCTCACATTTAGAAATGTCAGTTTATATTAATGCTTTTCCCCTTATTTTTCCTTGAGGGCAGGAACAGCTAGAGTGAGACATTTCAGGTTTTTTTGTTTCCTGATGGAAGAAAACATCTAAACTAAAGGCGCTTATCTGAAAGTTGTTTTCTTCAGAGGGACTCAGAAGCTGGTGAGGTCAGTTGTTTGCATGAAAATGAAAGTAACATTTCTTTAAAAATCTTCACATTGATTATATATAAGTCTGTATGAATTGTTTTGAGAAAAATTCTGGTATAAACTGTTAAGCATTTTCACTGAATTAAAGCAACCCAGGATACAGAAGAGGCTTTTCTCCCATGTAATCCTAGATCATCTTCTCTGTATTCTTGACCTTTGTTCCTCAAGCCTGTCAGGGCCCAAACTCTTACACACTGTAATAATTTGCAATATTTTCCGTCTCCTATTTTGAGTTGTTGTTTGATTTTGTTCAGTTGTTAGTCCTGGAGAGAGTTTTAAAGAAGACCTTTATATTTAAATTTCTATAATAAATACCTCCTGAAGGAATTGCACACATAATGTTTCAGTCTCACATTGTTGTCTGAGGTACTTTTCATCAACTTCTACAATGTCTATCTGTGCCACCATTTTAATTCAATCTTAATTTGTCCTCCAGCATTAACAGAATGAGAAAAATGTCTTATATTTTCCTCTGATTATTTTTCTTTTTTTTTTTTTTTTTTTTTTAAGAAATAGTCTACTTTTTTACTTGAGAGGACAAGCATAACTTTTGTTCCAGATCAACTTCACTTCAGTCAGTTCCAGATCACTGACTACAGTGATATAAAGAACATATGAATTTGTATCTTGCATTAACATATACAGATCCTTTTAAAAAATATACATATCCTACGTTTCCATACTCCACATTTTTCAGACTTTTACATGCATGATCCAGTATTTCTTTCATAAGGCAATGGAGAGAACAATCAGTTTCTTTGCTGAACACCATTTTATCTGGAAATCCTAGTATACATTTTCTTACCANTTATTATTTTAAAAATAAATACATGATAACATTTGTGACAATGATTAATCAAGTTTATGTAAGAGTTTTAGTGTAACTGGAGAAGATCAGTCATGTTTATCAATCTTGCGCTAATAGCATTCCTTAGTATTCCAGTTCTTTTATGATCCTGTCTTGAAGTCTTTATTCTCATAAACTTCTCACTCATGATGTCTTCTACTCATGAGCAAAAGGTTAGCAATGAATCAGGATAAATGCAATCAAGTTCTGTCCCCCTTTAGC
>VWZX01009571.1:0-18235 GCA_013399015.1 Galbula dea
TGAGCACAACCCTCTGGACCCAGCCATCCAACCAATTCTTTATGCAGCAAAGCTTGTGCTCATCGAAGCCATGAGCAGCCAGTTTCTCAAGGAGAATGCTGTGGGAAACTGTGTCAAATGCCTTGCTAAAGTCAAGGTGGACAACATCCACAGCCCTTCCTTCATCTAATAAGTGAGTTACCCCATCATAGAAGGAAATCAGGTTAGTCAGACAGGACCTGCCTTTTGTGAAGCCATGCTAACTGGGCCTGATCCCCTGGCCGCTCTGCAAGTGCCACAGAACTATACCTAGGATGATCTGCTCCATCAGCTTTCCTGGCACAGAAGTCAGACTGACAGGCCTGTAATTTAGTCAAATTTAGTCAAATTTAATTTAGTCAAATGCTCTAGACAGATGCTCCACCAGAAGTAGAGGATCCCCTGCCGTCTTGTCGTGAGACGAAAGGAGGAGACCTAAGTGATGAACCATAGAATTATAGAACTATCTGTGTTGGAAGAGCCCTCCAAGATCATCAAGTCCAACCCTTAATCCAACACTATCATGATTACTAGATCATGGCACTAAGTGCCACATCCAGTCTTATTTTAAAAACCTCCAGGGACGGTGAATCCACCACCTCTCTGGGCAGGCCATTCCAATGCCTGATTACTTGCTCCGTAAAGAAGTTTTTTCTGATATCCAGCCTAAACCTTCCCTGGCAGAGCCTAAGCTTGTGTCCTCTTGTTCTGCTGCTGGTTGCCTGGGAGAAGAGACCAACCTGACTACTACAACTATAGTTGTAGAGAGGGATGAGGTCACCCCTGAGCCTCCTCTTCTCCAGGCTAAACAACCCCAACTCTCTCAGCCTCTCTTCATAGGATTTTTGCTCAAGTCCCTTCACCAGTTTTGTTGCTCTATGAGGGGCAATGGAAACAGGTTCCTGCTCACAGTGATAGGCAAATCCCCTCCAGCCTACTTTACCTTCCCAGGTGCCCTTACACAACAGGTATGAGGCTCTGAAACTTGAAGATCAGGGCGTTGATGAAGATATAGAAGAAGTTCCATCCAGGGTGAGTCATGAAACCCTTCCCCTTATGACTGCCTATTCTAGGAAAGAAAGAAGGCAACTGTCATAGATGACTCCCTTTTGAGGGGAACAGAGAGTCTGATGTGCCGACTGGACCCATTCTACTGGGAAGTCTGCTGCATCCCTGGGACCGAGATAAGAAAAATCATTAAGAAACTCCCTGGTTTGGTATGGCCCTCTGGGTACTACCCATTTCTGTTTGTACAACTTGGTAGCAAAGCAATTGCAGAAAGAAATTCAAGCGCAGTCAAAAAGGACTTCGGGGCACAGGGGCAACTGGTTGAACAATCAGAAGGAGAGGTATTTTTTAATTTAATCCCTTCAGTAACAGAGAATAGTACTGAAAGGAACAGGAAAATTCAACTGATCAATACACAGCTCAGAGGCTGATGTCATTGGTGGAATTCTGGGTTTTTTGATCATGGGATAGTTTATATGGCCCCAGGCCTGCTGGCAAGAGATGGGGTTTACCTGTCTCAAAGGGGGAAAAGGATTCTGGCCCTGGAGTTGAGAGGGCTCATTAAGAAGACTTTAAATTGGGTTTGAAGGGGAAAGGGTTAAAACCAGGCTCGCTAGAGATGAGCCAAGGGGTAGCATGCAAGGGTTGGGTGTGAGATCAACAGCCCAACTGAACCACATCTACACCAAAGCATGCAGCATGGGCAGCAAACAAAAGGAGTTGGAAGCCATGAGCTTCCATGAGACAGGAGAACTATGACATAGTCACCATCATAGAAATGTAGTGTGATGAACCTCATAATTGGGGTGCTGCAATGAATGGCTATAAGCTCTTCAGAAGGGATAGGCAAGGAAGGAGAGGTAGTGGGGTGACTCTGTGTGTTAGGGAGTGTTTCAACTGTATAGAGCTCAGAGACAGTGATGATCAGGTCGAGTGTTTATGGGTAAGGATTAGAAGGAAGACCAACAAAGCTGATACCTTGGTGGGAGTGTGTTATAGACCACCCAATAAGAATGAAGAGATAGATGAAGCACTTGGTGGGGAGCCTGATGATTACTAGCCTTTGTTCTTGTGGAGGGCTCTAACTTAGCGGATTTCTGCTGGAGTACAGTACAACAGAGAAGAAACAGTCAAGGACACTCCTGAAGTGTACGGAAGATAACTTCTTGACATAGCTGGTAAGTGTCCCTTCCAGGGGAGGTGCCCCACTAAACCTGCTGTTTACAAACTGAGAAGGACTAGTGGGAGATGTTGTGATCAAAGGCTGTCTTGGGCATAATGACCATGAAATTATAGAGTTTTCAATTATCAGTGACATGAGGAGGGGAGTCAGCAAAATTGCTATCTTGGATTTCCTGAGAGAAGACTTTGGCCTGTTTAGGACACTGGTGAAGAGAGTCCCTTGAGAGACAGTCCTGAGAGGCAAAGGGATCTAGGAAGGCTGGACCTTCTTCAAAAAGGAAATTTTAGAGACTCAGGAACAGGCTGTCCCTATGTGCTGAAAGACAAGCCAGCAGGAAAGAAAAGCATCCTGGCAGAACAGGAAGCTCTGGCTCTGACTCAGGTTAAAAAAGAGTTTACCACCTCTGGAAGAAAGGGTGGGCAACACAGGAAGAGTACAAGGTGGAGTTAGGACCTGCAGATTAAAAATTAGAAAGGTGAAAGCCCAGCTTGAACTTTATCTTGCCTCTGTAGTAAAAGATAATAAAACTTGTTGTTAATAAAATAATAATAATAAAATAATAAAACAGGTTGTTAGAGAATGTCCAGAGGAGGGCCACAAGGATGGTAAAGGGAATGGAGGGGAAGCGTTATGAGGAAAGGCTGAAAGCACNTGTGATGTTTTTGCAAATACATTAAAAACAAAAGGAGGGCCAACAAGAATCTCCATCCTTATGGGATGGGGGTGGCACAATGTTGTCACCAAGAATGAGGAAAAGACTGAGGTACTTAATGCCTTCTTTGCCTCAGTCTTTAACAATCAGATCAGTTATCCTCAGGGTACTCAGCCGCATGAACTGGAATACAGGGATGGGGAGCAATGGGAAGCTCCCTTAATCCAGAAGGAAATAGTCAGTGATCTGCTACACCACTTAGATAACCACAGGTCCATGGGGCCAGAAGGGTTCCACCCAAGGATACTGAGGAAGCTGGCGAAGTTCTCACCAAGTCACTTTCTATCATTTATCAGCAGTCCTGGTTAACCAGGGAGGTCCCAGATGGTTGGAGACTTACCAGTGTGATAACCATCTGCAAGAAGGGTTGGAAGGAAGATCTGGCAAACTACAGGGCTGTCAGCCTGACTTTGGTGCCAGGAAAGGTTATGATACAAGTGCAGGACAACCAAGGTCCAAGAGTTTGGGCCTATGCAGCATGGGTTCATGACAGACAGGTCCTGCTTGACCAACTTGATCTCCTATGATCAGGTGACCCACTTAGTGGAAGAGGGAACAATGTTATCTACTTGGACTTCAGTAAATCCTTTGACACTGTCTCCCACCAAATTCTCCTGGTGAAGCTGATAGCTCATGGTATAGAAAGGTGTACCCTTCACTCAGTAAGGAACTGGCTGGAGAGCTGAGCCCAGAAAGTAGTGGTGAATGGAGTTATATCCAACTGACATGTCGCTAGTGGTGTTCCCCACGGCTCAGTATGAGAGCCAACTCTGTTCAATGTCTTTGTCAATGATCTAGATGAGGGGATCAAGGGCACCCTCAATAAGTTTGCAGATGACACCAAGTTAGGAGGAAGTGTTCATCTGCTTGAGGGTAGGAAGATTCAGAGGGATCTGGATGGTCCTGCCTTCCTTACCCAATTTCTTACATATTGGAATCAAGAGCTCTTGTGCTCTAAGAAAAATGCCCTTAAAGAGCTGCCAGCTCTGTTCATCTCATATGTTCCAAAAAGGCAGTTTGCCTCACAGTCCTATCCATTAATTCCTTTAAAAAGTGAAAGTTTGGTCTCCTGAAATTTAACACCCCGGCTCTACTCTTCACTTAGCCCATTTCCTTCAAGATTGTGCATTCCACCAGTGCATGATCACTGCAGTACAGGCTACCACAGACCTTGTTATCCCTTGTTCTTTCATATTGGTGAGTAGTAGGTCCAGTAACGCTTCTCCTTTGGTCAGACTGAGATGAGGTCTTCAAATTTGAGGTCTTCTTTGCTAAAAATGGGGGCAAGTACTTAAAGGTATGATTTTGGACAGATTTCAAATGAGCCATGTTTTTTAATGGAGAGTTTGTAACATGGAGTAGATAAAAGCAGGCTTGGGGTTTTTTACACACAAAAAAAATGTATACAAAATAACTTGCAAAATAATATGTTGAATTAACTGTCTGCACTTTAAGTAAATAATTTATATTTCAATTTCCATTTTCAAGTTAATGGAAAATGTAAATCTAAAGTTTAGGACTGTGGATTTGACTGATGTTATAGTAACTATTATTCACAGAAATCGTAGACCTTTTGTGCCATCTGCAATCTGATCTGCTGAGGCCTTGTAAGAGTCTTTTCCTAGAGACTTGCTGCTACAGAGGGCTTAGCTGGGAAGTATGGCCTAAGGACATATACCCTAGATGTTTCACTCCTGCAAAAGATGGAAGTGCTACCACTTTCTAATTAACAACCTTCTGGCAACAGAATCAAGATAAAGGCAAACATTTTGTTTCCGTGAGGGTTTTTTCTGATAGAAGTGTAACGCAGCTCCTTTCATGAGTGATAAAGGCACAGAGTCAAAGTAAAGTTCAGTCGGCTTACAAGAACAAAGTATTTTACAGTTACACAATGACTTTTCTTATTTTTCAGTGCCTGCAATACACAGTTGCTGCAAGGTACTCTTCATGAAATCTCCTATATGTAAGAACTGGTGTTGCAGAGACAGGAAAACAGAACTGTAACTGCAGAAAGAGTATAGAAGCAACAGTTTGAAAGCAGTCTTTTGAGAGAACTCTTTCTAGCAGGAAAGCCTTTCACTGACATTTAAAGTCCCACCTACAGGACTTCACAGAGTTCTTAAACAAGAGCAATTGTTCCTATTATCTTCCTATTTATCTCCCTAGGTGACAAAAAAAAGGCAACAGAGATCAAAGTTTAGGCTAAAGGAATTAAAAATTTGGTTTCTTTTGCATTGTTTATCTTTTCCCTTGTCTTGAAAATATTATTTATTTAATTTATTTAGCTTTTTTATTTCTATAGTAAATATCAAGGCATATGCATTTTGAAAATTATGAACATGTGTTTTGACTGAAATGAGAAGAATATAGTAATAATCTATAAAATAGCAATTCCTGTAAGAAGCTACCTCACTATTTTTACCAACTTTTCAAGTCTGGGAGAGCTTCCCATTTCTATGCCCACTGGATATTCTCCAAAAAGGCAATTTCAGCACATACTCATTTGAAAGTAGCAAGTTATCCAAAACCAGGGGAGTGGTACTAAGTCTAAGAATCACATGTATGATGACCCCACTAAAAAAAAATGCATCTCCACTCACTTTGTTTCCAAATATGTTCTCCGCTTAACTACCTGTTCAGCCAAGTAAGACCAGTTGATGTAATCTTTTTGGATTTCAGAAAAGCCTTTGATCCTTTCTCCCACCATACACTTCTGGACAAAATGTCCAGCCTACAGCTAGAGAAATACATCATCTGATGCATGAACAGCTGGCTACGGGTGGAGTTCCAATGGTTATAGTAAATGGGGTACATCAGGCTGGCAACTGGTCACTAATGGAGTTCCACAAGGTTCTCCTTTGGGGCCAGTGCTCTTCATAAATAACTTCGATGCAGGACTGAAAGTTATACTAAGTAAGTTTGCTAATGACACCAAACTGGGAGGAACTGTCAACTTCCTTGAAGGCAGAGAGGCCCTGCAAAGAGAGCTGGACAGACTAGAGGACTGGACAATCACCAACTCTATGAAGTTTAACAAGGGCAAGTTCTGGATTTTTCACCTGGGATGAGGCAACCCTGGATGTCCCTACAGACTGGGGAACTAGAGGTTGGAGAGCAGCCCCATAGAGAGGAATCTAGTAACTCCCTCACGAGGGGAAGTGAAGGGACAGAGCTGATCTCTTCTCTCTGGTGACCAGTGACAGGACCGAAGGGAGTTGCATGAAGCTCTGCCAGTGTAGGTTTAGGTTAGATATTAGGAAAAAGTTCTTCACCCAGAAGGTGGTGGAGTACAGGAACAGGCTCCCCAGGGAAGCATGCATGGCACCAAGCCTGACAGAACTCAAGATGTATTTGGACAACACTTTTAGGCACATGGTGTAATGTTTGGTGTTGTCCTGTGCATAGACCAGATTTGGACTTGATGATCTTTGCAGGCCCCTTCCAACCCAGGACATTCTATGATTCCATGATTCTCACTCATATCTAGGAAAAACATCCAAACCATTGCTATGAATCTGACTTCATCCCTCTTTCTCTTTCTTCCCTGGTGCCATTTGAAGGTTCATTTATGGCTCTGTGCAAAGTGATGAAAGCAGCTGCAACAATGGAGCAGAAATGTCTGGGGGTGATCTGCATACCTGGGACAGATGACAGCAAAATGTTTTGGGGGAGTATCAGAGAGTGTGTGACTCCCATCATCATTGTCTCTCCCTCCTTAAGGTACACAGCACCTGCCAGTTGTTAAGGGACAAGCAGAGGGACTTGATCATATCTCTAGAGATTGGAAGCCTCCATGCCAGTCTGAAAGGGCTTTGCCTTCCAAGGCAGTGGGAAAGTGTAGTGTCTGACTATGCCCAGTGGTGCAGGTGTGAGGAAGGTAAGAGAGCCATTTTGAGGGCTCTGAACATTCCCTTCTTAGTCACATCATACACAACGTGCTAGTTGTCTTGGATGTACCATTTTGGATGTATCCATTTATTCTTTTTTCAGTAGGAGAAATTAGCTGCAATTTAAATTGATCATGTGGACAAATGGAATTTATATTAAATTTTGCTCTGAGCTTAAATAGCTTCAGAAAAAAAACCCAAAACACTAATAAAATAATGTACTCCGTTAGATTACCATTATTACATTTTTCTAAGCAAAATGTTTCCATTTCCTCAATTTGAAACCAGTTTTCAAAGTCAGATTTGATTTATTTTTAAGAAGTGTTAAAATTGCAGAAATACAATACCTTGTTTTAGTTCATATTAAATAAAACTTCCCTGTTGTGTGATTAAATTTCTCCTTGGCTTCATTTGTTTGTTTATACTTGATTCAGTCTACTTCACAAACAAATAAATAACTGAATTTGCATGGATCTTGAATTCACTCTGACAAATCTAGTTAGGAATATAAGTCTTTGACAACCGTTTCTTGAAGAGTGGGAATGCTAAATGTTACACATTCACAGTCATGGCTTGTATCTGATTTAAATAAGGAAAAAATGTGCTGTATTTAATAATAAGATAAGGACTTGCTATAGCTGTGATGGTCTAAGTATAAAAATAAGGAAGGGCTTATAACACTGTTGTCAGAGATGCTGGAAGAGTGGGCACAGCCTCCCTTCTTACCTATTCCTTCCATAGACCAAGAAGCCTCTGCCACAGTCCCACATTGAGAACTGCAGCAGCATGAGTGCCTTTAAGAGTAGTCACTGGGACTGGGACCCATGGCAGCCTTTGAGCAGGTGAAATGAAGGTGCTTGACTGTGCTGACAGCCTGGCCAAGCCTCATCTAGGTAAGAGCAAGTAATGCACAGTCACATCAGTTCACCTTCAGTTTGGGAGACCCCATTAGTAATAGTCCCCTACCAAGATTCTGTCATTGCAATTTTAAGTTCTGCAATAAATCTGGGGTTTTTTTAATGAAACAATTAACAAGAGAGACAAGCTCATTTCATGTCTATTAAAAACAAAATTAGGAATATTAAACAAGGTATATAAAGTGTTATGGGAAACTTTTTTCACCAATAACTATGATTGCACTATGGGTAATCCAATCAAAATTGCTATTGAAAAACTGCATCCTACAGTTTCCCTATTTCTGAAGGTCACCAGCTCCCCTTGCCTGGCCTTACCTTAATTTCACTTGTACTAGTTTTACAACAGCATGGCTTTTGAGAGAGTTACTTCTCTTGTAAATTCGTTGTAATAAAATCAAGATTTAGTTAAGTAGATTTAATCACACAGATACAGTTCTTGTCTCATTGAGTCTGGTAGAAGTTTGTGGTGTAAAGCAATCCAAGAAAAATCAGAATCAGCACTTCTGCTTACACTGTGGTGCAAAGCACATCTGACTATCCTGAAAGGGCTTGTAGCTTAGGTAGGAAATGCTAGATAGAGAGTGGAATATTATGTCTAAACATGAGATATAATTCTTTGCACTTTCCCATATCTTGCCTACATCTATTGTCAGCTGCTTTTTTTTTCCTTTTTGCTAGTTACAATAAGGAATAAAGATGTGGTAGAAGTCAAAAGGTTGAATTTTAAAGCTACAGTTCTTATGCAGATGTGATCATTTGTTAAGGCTTAACATTTAACCACAGGCCATGACTGGAATTTATTAACTCACTAAGAAATCGTAGTATTAGGTCCTAAGCCATCTTGTAGTGACTGCTTGCTTAATTATCCGTATCTAAAGAGTTAAAATACTGGCTTTTGCTGATTTAATATTCTCTCAGCTTTCTGCTAGTGTGCAGTGTACTGTGTATTAAAAACACAGGTCATTGAGTACTCACTGAAAATTCACCCTGGAAATACCTGAAGGACAGATTGAACTCTTCAGAAATCTGTGTCATAGTACAGCATGTGTTAACAGAATATGTGACACAGTGATGCATAGCAGAGGATCAGCCTGAAGTGGATATTTAAAGTACTCTATCTTGCTGTTGAATGCTAGTGTGAGGCATTGTAATTTTATTCCAATTATACTTTTGTTGCCATGACGTCACAGCATAAATTTGTACTTTTGCATGCAGCTCGTGCTGGTGTGATGACAGCTCTTAAAATATTGAGTGATTGTGGGCCCGTCAGCATAAAATTATTCTAACATGGTGCCTTTATTAATGCCTCAATAAATGCCTTTCTTCTTGTGTTCCAAGGTGGCATTTGCAAATGAGCTAATTTCTCAGCAGTAAAATAATTGTGTTGCATTTATTTTGTGAGGTGGGGGTGGAGGAAGGAGAAGAATAATGCTGTTACATAAAAGGGGTTCTTTTGCCATCAAAACTACATTCACAGTAGTTAGGCAAGTTTAAAAAAGAGCACATTAACTAGATGACTGTACAATTATTTAAATGAGCTTGGTGCTTTATAAAGCCATAGAGGGGTATAAACACTTTTTCAAGCCATATAACAGAAGAAGTGACAGCTCTCTTACAAGAAACATTTCCTGAAAGTCAAGTGCAAATAGTTTGCTAACTGATGACAGATATTTTGGGGTTCAGAATGCATCTCTTTCAACAAGCTGGATGTCAGCTAACCTATTTCACAGGGCAAAACAGAAAAGAAGTTAGGATAAGGGGGAAGCAGGTTTTAAATTGTTTTGAATTGTGCTTTTCTTTAACTGTTTGTGTCATCTAAAATATTGACAAAAGAATGCAGAAATGATGCAAAAATGGAAGCATGCAATCATAGCACTAACTTAATCAGAAAGCTTCATATTCACTGTTTCCTTGACACACACATTCAACAATTTATCTGAAAAGATTTTGTGACATGGTATGTTTCTCATTTCTTGTTTAGTTATTCAGCCTTCAAAACAGAACTTAATTCCCAAAGCGGTGTTCAGCGTGCATCTCTTAATGTTCATAAATCTGAAACTTATTCATTCACTAAAGGTACTTAATTTTTAGCGTTGATTAAAAGATCTCACCATATACAGGCTAAAGTCAATTTTAAAAATGGCTAAAATCCATAAGCTAACCTACAACTATTTTCAGTGCCCTAAGTCTCCCTTCCTTTCCTTCTCCCAGCCCCAAATTAAAATGAGAAGATTATCAAACTTAGAATTTATTCAAGGTTAACAAAATCTTCTACCAAATAAAAATGAAAATGTTTTTTAAATCCTTTACTGGAAAGAGACAGCTATCCAGCATTTGAAAATGTTATATTTAATCATATCTGCTCAGTTGCCCTATGGGTCTGAATTTCTAGGATTTCAGTGTTTTTAAGCCATAGCTACTCAGAACATACCTGCAGAAAATGCACAATAAATGCTTCATATGGAAAACTTCTTGTCCTGGTTTGGGTTAGAATGTCCTGGTTTGGGTTAGAACAGAACTAATTCTGTTCAGTGATTTTTATTTTCTAAAAAGTATTCCATCCCATATACATGATGTTCAGTATCAGTTCCCCCCCCACCCTCCCCCTTTGCCAGAGCTACCTGAGCTTCCCCTTTAAAACCTGAAATTCCTGAATCTCAAGCTCAAGCATCTCGGGAAGGACCCTGCCCCCAGGGGGAAACAGAAATCAGAGAGTTTTGGGACCCTGGGTGGGGGGCTGGGATATAGTCTGTGCTGGGACGGAGTCTGTACTTGGAGGTAGCTGAACGGCATGGAGCTGCTAGCAGGAGCTACTGTGGTGACGTAGTTATCATAAAAAGGGGGGGTTGAGTTCGGTATTTGGGTCCTGTATATTTTTATATATGTTTCATTTAACATTGTTATTATGGTTAAAGTAGTTTTAGTTTTACTTTCCAATCCAGAAGTCTCTCTCTACCTTATTGTTCCCTATCTCTTCCTGTTGGGGGGGAAAGGGGGTAATAAGAAACGTCTGTACTGGGTCGGTGGTAGTGCCCAGCCTCCACCCAGAACATATCTTAAAGAAGGAGCTTAATTAAAGCACATTAAAGAAGAAAGTGGAAGTTGAACAAGTTAGGAGATCTAGTTTTCTCCTAATGATGCTGAAGATATGTCTTTACTTAAAGCAGTAGATGCTGTATAGTGTTGTATCTAATCAAAGCATACAACAGTATTTAATCATAGAAAACCTATTGCATAACCCCAAAATTGCAGGAGGTATTTGTGACAGATCATAGAAATCATATATTGCATTTTAAGTGTTTTTCTTTACCTGCCTGGCATATCTAGATACAGCTAGGTATAGCAAGATCAGAATAATCTGCAGTATGTAAATATCTGGGTACTATAAATATAAAAGCAAACTGATCATGAATTTAAATCACTGTTTTATTAAACTGAAAGTCTTTTCCTAGTAAACCTGCAATAACAGAGGATATTAGTGACAACTTTTATAAAGAATTTAGCTTTCAAATGGGTTTATCTGTTTCATAAATAGCTAAAGAATTCTGGTTCCTGGTAACAGTAATACAAATGTCTCTGCAAAGTATAACAACTGGCCATGAAAGAGTTTTCCAAAACTGTTGATTTGTGACTGATCAGGACTTTTAGAGTCTCAGCTATCAGTAGCAGAAATATCAACAAAGAGTACCCTTTCCTATTAAATACAAAGAGGAAAAATACATAGGTAACTATTAGTCAGTTCAAATGAGTCTGTCAGAGTTGCTACATCATTGATATTATTCCCTACACAAAAGGGTAAATCTTACTAAGTAAAATGTAAGCCACTACCCTATATAAAATAAAAAATAATGAAAAAATTTAAAAAAAAACAAAACCAAAACCAAACAAACAAACCCAAAGCCACTCAGGATTTATCTCTTGACAAGCTAATGAAATAACATACCATCTCACCTCCAAGATCTCAGTTTAAGTGACTCTCAAATTGTTTTTGTGGATTTTCCCCTACATTTAACAATATTTTAAAGCTGGTCTTACTCATACGTGTTTTAGCATCCACATGAACTATCTAAAGAGAAAGCAAATTGGCTTTTTATTACCCCATGAAAAGACCACAGTAGCAATTGTTCCCTTCTATAGCTAAGACTTGGAGACAGGGGCAACTGGTACATGGGGAGGAAGAAAGTAAAACCAGAACAGTTCTTAGGGGCACTAGAGACAATTCTGATCTCATTAATCATTCCCTTTACCCTGCAAACTGCTGAAAAACAGGCAAGAGAGCACTAAGGTCACCAAAGAAATACAGACAAATACAGCTTCAGCCGGGACTTGTTGCACCTAGGAAACAAGGGACAAGAAAGGAAGCAAATGCAGAGTATTTATAGATTGGCAAGGCAGAAGTATAGAAGATTAACAAAGTCACGTGTCCTGGCAATGCAGTAATCCAAAACTTAAACATAGCATAAAAAGATGGTGTAGATAGAAGCAATGAGTAAATTAGATCTTTTTAATATAAGAAAGTTAATAAAAATTAGCATTTTTCTTGGAGTTGGAAGGAATATATGAAAAAGGTATTCTTCAGATGAAACTTGGTATTTTAATCAACCTACAAGGGAAAGTCTAATTTAGCTTTCTTCTTTTTAGACTTCTTATTCACAATTCATTTATTCTCAAATTTTAGTTGAAAAACTATAATATGTTTGATTCTGTAAATGCTGAATTGAGATCTTCTGACCTTACCAAAAGAAAGTCAAAGCGTTTAAAATTATTTGCAGATTAGTATACTTTTGTGAACACATTTTCACTGTTTTTATTGAAAACAATCCATGTTTTCAATGTGCACAAATATCTGAAGGGGTAGTATAAAGAAAACAAAGATAGACTCTTTCCAGTGGTACTCAGTGGCAACACAAGAGGCAATGGGCACAAACTGAAACACAAGAGATTCCCTTTGAATATCAGGAAATATTTTCACTGTGAGACTGACCAAGTGCTGGTACAGGTTGCCCAGGGATGTGGTAGAGTTTCCCTCCTTGGAGATATTAAAAAAAAACCCATAAGGGCATGATCCTGAGTAATAGGTTGCCCTGCCTGATCAAGGGGGTAGAACCAAAAGATGTTCAGAGACCTCTTCAAACCTCAACCATTTCTGTGGTTCTGTGAAGGCAGGGAAAGGGGGTCTGTTCCTAAGCTACCAGATGATGGTATTTGCCAGGAAAGACTTCTACTGCACTAACTTTCAAAAAGAAAACACTTATCTATGGCTTTCAAATGTTAAGGTTGAAGTATGACGGTGGTTGCAAATGCAGATTAAGTCTTTTCAGACCTAGGGTTGAAGGCATTCTTAAGAAGTTAGAGGAAACTATAGAATCCATCCATGTACTTCTTGCAAAAACTTTGTGCTTTTAAAATTTCCCTTGGTTTGAAAAACCGAAGATTCTTACAATTAAAGAGGAGAAAATGATCCAAAATGAGAGAATATGACTGCCAAAGGCCCTAGTGATGAAGTAGTGGCCCTCTGAGGCAGGACAGGACACTTCCAAGCCTCCTTGAAGCAAGGAAGGGGTGCAACTGTACCCAAAACACCTCAGCGGAAAGTTCGCACATGGGGAAGGTTGAAGGCCAAGTCACTGATCCTCAGAAATTGAGGACTCCTTACTAGTTACTGCCAGCTGAGACACATGTTTAGGATGAGACTCATCTGTGGTAAATTAAGGGCATCTTTAAGTGACTGAAAAGTATCTGATAGAGAAAGTTGTTGGAAGAGAGTATCTAGATAGGCCAGCATTTTAGGAACACAAAACTTTCCTGCATCTTAGACATGAAACGCAAACCAAAGCTGTAATGAAAAGTCTAGAATAGGTCTTATCTTTAAGCCACAGCCACCTGCACATATACATATAGTCCTGTGTTTGCAGCTTACTGAATACAAGTCATTTAACAATGTCACTTAGCAAAAGGAAATAAAAAATTCAGCTCCACAGCTGCCACGACAAAGCCAATTGGGGAGCAGCCCTAGGGTGTGCAGTCCCATCTTTCTTGCTGTTAGTGCAAGAGCCACAGAGACATTGTACAGTTTCAAGCCAATATGGTAACTTAAAGCTGAATTTTGCTTTAATGAGTATTGTGGTCTGTCGAAGGTAGAGGCTGGGCCGACCACCAGCCCACGGACAGAAGCTCCTTATTACCCCCTCAAGGGGATAAGGGAGACAAAGAGACTTGTGGTTTGGAAAATAAAACTAAAACTACTTTAATAATAATAACAATGTTAAATAAAATATATACAAATATACACAGAACCCAATACCGAACCCAAATCCCCTTTCAATGATAACTACATCACCATCAAAGCTGCAGCAGCAGGTTTCCCAGTACCAGACCTCCCAGTATCAGATAAATCCGGCTCTCCTGGGGGTGGGGTCCAGGTACCGGATGCCTGAACTTAGGAATCAGGAATTTCAGGTCTTAAAAGGGAAGTCTAGCAGGGGACTCTAGCAAGGGGAGACTGACCCTCAGTTTCTATATCGAATATTGCATTTATGGGATTGAATACTGTTAGGAAGTAAAATAACTGAACAGAATTGGTTCTGTTCTAACTCAAATCAGGACATGGCCTTTTCTAGAAAAGTGTAAATTAAAATAGCTCATTATTAAAAATGGTAGCAGGACAGCAGGAAGCTTGTTCTCAAGCAATTTCTTCATCTCATTCCCACCTGAACCTTATTCCTAACTTTTTCTCCCATCCAACATGTAGAATTAGCACACCCATTTTACAGGTGGAATACAAGAATGTCTGCCACTTTCACTCATGCTGCCAAACTACACCTCATTCTCTGAGTGCATAAGCTAAGCCATCTGAATGCTGACATCTCCCAGAACTTTCACAGTTTTCTCTCTACTTTTCTCTCCAGAAAACAAATACATTCTCCAAAGACTTGCAGGGAAAGAAATACTAATAGGAGTCACTGAAGTAAGTTAGATCAAAAGTTCTTCTAGCTTAGTAACCTAAGTCTGACAACAACCACTACTACATATCCAAGGGGAAGTATAAGAACAGGGCAAACATACTTCAGCACAGTAATGCCCTAGTTCCCACTGATCAGCAATCTCAAGTTTCCATGAAGCAACGGTGTTGTCTTACCCTTTAATAACCTAGACTGGACTTCTATATGAACTAGTACTGCAAAGGTACTACTAACTCAAGTTAGACTAACTAAACATAACAACAAGATTCAGGAAGTATGGTCCTCAAAATATAAATACAATAAAATAATGTAATAGAAAAAAAATAAAAATTAAATTAAATTAAATTAAATTAATAGCAGAAGCATGGGGTCACAGAGAAAGATACAATTAAGGTATTGTTTCTTATATCCAAGTTAAGTTGTTTTGATAGATGACTGTTCGTCTTAACCATGCAAGGTATATACAGTCTTTTGGCAGCCACTGTTAAACAAACAAATAATTGTGATGTTTGAAATAGACAGTGGCATCCATTTAGGGCTTGATTTTCAAAATGTGGGCATTCATAAATACCATCCAAAGTAGTATGATCTACAGTGTTCAATGATTTACAGAATAAAAGGGTCCCTACCCCTTCAGTCTTTCAAACCAGACACGAAAAAAACGAATAAGATAAAATGCATACAGCAGTATGCTGAAGCACTGTTGAATAAGTGAGGAGCAGCAACAGGCAGAGAGAAACTTATTAATTCACTAATAAAAGCTTTTGGTGTGCTCTTTTAGCATCCATTCCAGTTCTGTATCTGAAACAGTTTTACTTTTCCTAGCTACCAACTGCCCTCCATCTTCTTTTTCAAATTTCTCCTAACACGTACCTCTTTGTGCAGTTCTTTCTCCTTAATTTAAATAATGAATAATATTCCTTACACACTGCATTTCCTGAACTGCTGTCCTGTGTTTTGCTGTGAATTTCTTACATCTCATTTTGACCATAAGCTTTTCAGATAGGGCATGCATCTTGTAAATTTATGGTGCTGCATGTGTGTTTAATGCTAATAATGTGCAGTGACAGGGCAGGGCAGATTCATAAGCAATGCCTTGAAAAAGAGGCAGCTATTGAATTCATAATCTGGCACTTCATATTCACAAGAGAGGAAAAAGCTGTCATCTCAGAATAGGGGATCTGCTATAAAAGGAATGGGTTTTTTGCACTAATGGTTATCAAGAATTCAGACACTCCATTACCTCTTCCATACAGTAGTGACTGTTTTCTAATATTCTTCATACCATAAAGCTGTTCTTTAAGTCCATTTGATTATTCCTATTTTTTAAAAGAAAGGTTTCCCAAAGAAGAGTTAAATTAGACCCAAGGCATATGAACATAACGCCCACATACTCCTGCCTATCAAACTCCATGACAGGGAACAAAACAATTTGCTAAGTAAAAAGAGGTAGACATGTACCTCAATGACACTTACGAAACAGCATTTGTGTCATGCAAGGAGGAAATAAAAAAGTGGAGTTGCTGGGTTGACTAAGCAAGGAAAATGCTTGGGAGCAGTATTTTTGGAGATAAGGTGAGACTCATAAAACAGAAGGAGGGTTTGTAGGAAACATAACTTCTTTACAAAATTGTTGAGGGCCAAAACACTATTTTTGAAAAGTCCTTTCAATTACAGCTCTGACCTAACTGTAAGCTGAGTGCTTCTGGCTAAACATTGTTTTGCTCATTTTTCATTGAGAATGGCAGCATTCATTGAGAATGCCTCTTCAAAGGGCAGTCTAAAAATTTATTTGAGGGTACTGGAATGCCTTGCTGAGTGTGCTCAGATGGTTCTTAAAAGCAGTAACTTAAGGTACTATTACACTGAATGACTCTAAGAAAAAATAAAAAAAGGGGGAAAACCCAAACAAACAGCAACCTGATCTTCATTGATCCAGGATAATAAAAGCAATAGACAGAATCTACCTGAGAACTCCCTGGCAGAGAACCTGAAATTTGGCATGAGAAATACCCCCAGCTACTCTGTGTTTCTTGCTTCTGGAGAAGCACAAGCAGGCTGGCTTACTGGTGCTTCAGAGGAAGTAGGTATAGCAATACCCTCATCTGCCAGCTTGATCATTTGCTTGTGATCCTGCGAAGAACTTTTTTCCAGGCTTCCTTCTTGCACCACCCTCCCAAGCTGCCTCTCAAAGGTGGAGAACTTGTGGGAGGTCCCCATGGACCACAGTTGCTTCAGCCCTCCTCCCTGATCATGACATAATGGAGGTCCTGAGATTGAGTTTGGCAGTAGACAAAGCAATAGTAATTGTATTGGACATCACAGTCCTCTGGAGTAATGGACTCACAGTCAATTGAATTTTCTGTGCTATGGGATACTGCAATCTTAAAGAAACATGGGATCAACTACATCTCTTCTTTTTCCCTTTTTTCCTCTCTCTCTTTTTTTAAATCTGGCACAAAGTCATTATCTGAAAACATTTCTGGTATTCATAGTCATGGTTTTTTCTTGCCCCCAGATTAAGCTAATAATTTTAATATTAAAGAAGCCAAACACAGTAATTCTGACGTGATCATTTGATAGCCATTAGTAAGCAGTCTAGATCATGCTGTACTTCACAGGTATAGTTTTTATTGCCTTTGCATACCATATGTTTTCCAAGAGAAAGACTATACAAGGACAACAACAATAACAGGGGAGAAAGGTATAAAAATACTTAAGATACAGTTACAAAATAACAATAAGAACAGCAGATTGCAGAGATAGAAGAATTAGTTTTCATATTTCTCCCAACACTTCCTAAGATATCCCTCAAGCTTTCTGTAGTGATTGTAGTAGTCAAATAGCCACAGTTATACATAGAAACTACCAGCTCTTCCCTGTCTGTACCTGTGTTTGGTACAGGAGAGAGAGTTCATTCTTTGCTCTTGTTTGGGTGTCACACTGATAAACATATCACAGAATCACAGAATGTTAGGAGTTGGAAGGGACCTCAAAAGATCATCTAGTCCAATCCCACAGCAGGATTCCCTAGACCAGGTCACAAAGAAGTGTGTCCAGGCAGGTTTTGAATATCTCCAGAGGAGCAGACTCCACAACTTCTCTGGGCAGCTGTCGTTAATAGGAGACGGCCAAGATACAGCTCTTCTGTAGCAATAGCAAACTTTACTTATTACCGTTCCACCTTTATACCTTCCAGGGTCAGCATCAAAAACAAACATTGTGTCATCATTGGTTACCCCCTGTTACCAACCCCTTGCCATTGGCTATCCAAACTTTGTTTATGTCTGTGCTTACTCTGTGTGTCCTTGTCTTAAGGGTAACACGGGGTCCTGCAGAGGTCAAGCTCTTGTTTTGTCTCTTTCTAGATAGGACCCATTCGGTGAGGTCCACAGACCAGCTACAGGCTACCACAGGCAGTCTGTTTCAGTACTCTGTCACTCTTACTGTGAAAAATTTTTTTCTTGTGGTAGATGAGTGGTTTCTCAAATCTCTACCTTTAACGATGCTGGAGGTTCTTCATACAATATATAAAGTGCATCCCTCAG
>VWZX01009573.1:0-20519 GCA_013399015.1 Galbula dea
GCTGAGGGGAGACCTTATCGCTCTCTTCAGCTATTTGGAAGGCCATTCTAGGGAGGCAGGTGTTGACCTCTTCTCGCTTGTGACTAGTGACAGGACTAGAGGGAATGGGCTTAAGTTGTGCCAGGGTAGGTTTAGATTAGGTATTAGGAAGAATTTCTTTACTGAAAGAGTGGTTTGATATTGGAATAGGTTGCCCAGGGAGGTGGTAGAGTCACCATCCCTGGAGGTTTTTAAGAAGAGGATAGATGTGTTTTTTCAGGGGATGATTTATGGATAAGAGTAGTGTAGGGCTATCGGTTGGACTAGATGATCTTGAGGGTCCTTTCTAACCGTGATGATTCTGTGATTCTGTGATTCTGTGAAGTGCTTCATAGAGCATGTTTGTGTGTGCTTGTTACCTATTTCTTCTTGATTTTTTCCCTTGTTACAATGTTTGCTTTTCTCTCTTAGTTTCTGCTCAATTTCTGAAAAGCCATGTTAGTTACACACTGTTTTCTCTTGCTCATGCAAGAAAAGCCCAGAGATACAAGACAGTTCATTGTCATTTACTTCACCACAGCCACAGTGGAGTGCTGAACTAGTGCTAACCTGGTTATCACCACACTGTGCCATGTGTTGAGCTAGACTAGCAATGATTGGTTCAGCAGTGTTTGATGTACAGCTCAGATAAAGATCATCAGCATTTCTACGCTGATGATGTGCTTGTAAAGTGAGAGACATCCTTTGATTCTCCTTACTTTAGATCTCTCTTCTTCCTGACTGTAATTGAAAAACTTGCTTACTTGTTAAGTATGACTGGGTCATACTTAACAGTGAAACTTTTAGAAGGGAAATTTATGATTTTAAAAAACAAAAATACAAGATTTTTTGAAAAGGGATGTAAACCATGTATCATTGCCTACTTGCAGGGAGAGGAAAATTCCTCAAACCTCTTGAGAAAGTTTCTTTTCTAAGAACTGACTAAGCTTCATGTACATTTTTTCCAGCTGACATAATTCTGTTACTCTTCTGGTGTCCAGTGCACTCATGGAAGTTTAAACCATCGGAGAAAGTTTGGCTCTGTCTTCTGTGAAGTTATGTTTACACTTATGAAAATCAGAGGACATTCGTCTCATCATTACAGTATTGTTCATGATGGTATACTTTAAAATGCTCAGATATATCCTAGCTTCTGATTAGAACAATGGTAATGTTTAGCATCTTCATGTGTCAAGTCTTATTTTCACAGCCACAAAACATTTCCATGTGTTTTTTTATCTTTGTTTTAATGTAATATATAGGAAGCTCAAAAATCACCACTGGACTTTTCTCATCTTTATGACAAAGGTCAAGAGTAGTAACATGGAAGCTAGTACCTGACTTGGAATGATATTTTTACTAGTTTGTGTTTTGTGGGTTTTTTGCTGTTGGTGTTATTTGGTTGGTTCTTTTTTCTGGTTGTTTGGTTTATTTGTTTTAATGTCCTAAAGGACAACAGTTTGCAAGAAGCTGTTTGAAAAATTCAAGGTGTACTGGTTTCATATGTCCTCGTGTAACTTCAACATTGTTCTGCTTAAAAAAATTACCTCCCTTCCTAAGCAAGGAATAACTTGCCCATATGGATGATATAAAAGTATGTGATGAGAATATCTGCTCATATTATGCAATTTAGAGAAAATGCAATCTAGGAAGAACTGGGGAGACAAAACAGAGACTAGTGGTCAATTGTGTCACTAGGTATTTCCCTTAAACATGACAGAATAAGTTGCAATGAAGGTAACTTTTAAAAGCTGAGACAGTCACCACAGTGACCATTTCATCAGTGTTTCCTTACCTGCTGAAAAGCATTGCTTTCTCCCAGGATAGGAAGAAAGATACCAGTTTAATGACTGAGCTGATCATATTACTGTGATTTTTAACTGTGAACTGTGCAGTCTTTGTTTGTTTGGGGTTTTGTTGTTTAGTTTTTGTTTGCTTGTTTTTTCATATTTTTTAGTTTGGTTTGGTTTTTATTTTTCTCTTCTTGGTTTTTTTCAAACCCAAAGGGGCAGATATCCAGTCTGAATTCTATACTATATTCTAACACTATATTTGTGTTTGGGTGGCTCAGGGTGAAATTCAAACTCAAATCAGGATGCCGTGCCATAGCACAGCCTTACTGCTGTCTCTTCCTAAATGTCTTAGGTGGGATGCTGAGGCATGGGATGAGATGAGTGAGGAAACATGTCCTTGTCTGCCAAGGACTATGGAAGCAGTTGGACCAGCTTTCTGCATTGGGAGCAAATGTAAACAGATTGGTTAGAAAAATTACTAAAAATGTGTGGTAATTGTGACCCTGCAGTTAGAAAAACCAGAAGTAAAGGTAGACCAAGTAAGAAAGTACTGAGCAGGACCTACAGGAATTCTGGCTGAAAAAAACTCAGGAGGAAATCACAATTAGCATTAGATTCTGAAAACGTAAGCCAAAATTTGTGTCCACATTGTTTCTTTTTGCAGGTGTAAAGCAAGAATAATGGATTTTAAAGTACTTTGACATTTAAAGTACTACACAGGTACTATGTATTATCAACAGTACAAAAAAGATTTTTCATAATAATCTGTACTATAAGAGCAACCACTTCTTGCTTTATAATGAAAACAATTCTTCTACAATGAAGCAGTGCTAGTTTAGAACTAATGCCAAAGTTTATTTGTCTTGTCTTCAAACATTCCCAGGTACATTGTTATTGTTGGGGAAAAGCTGAGTAATTTCTGATTTCTGTCTTTGCATCTGTATTTGACATTGTGTCATTTCCTGTTCTGCACAACCTCCAACATTCTTTACTACAGAAAGTAAGAACTAAGAAGTCTTTTTTGACCTTGGATATATTTTCAGTTTATGCTGAATACAAATTGTTGCATTCAGTTTCAGAGGGAAATATGCTTTTATGAATACCTTCCACAGGCCTTGATTCTCTATTTGGAATATCATCTAGAAAATGTCATACAAAATGTTTTGAGCTAAATGAGGAGCATCTGCAGCTCTGAAAAACAGGGATGGATATGTGGGTTATAAAATAAAAAAATGTTACCAATGATATGCAAATTGCAAATTGTTTCATAGCTCCATCTGAATTTAGTGAAACACTTAAATACTTGTCTGCAGCCTCTTCAAAGATATTCAAGTACTTTCAGCCTACAAAAGAAAGATCATGATATTTTTATACAGTGTGGTTAGTGTCCCACTGCACAGGTAATAATTGACATAATACATCAATGTAATCATAATTTGATCCTTAAGTTCAACAGAGGATCCTCAGGAGATTTCCAGGGCATTTTTTGAGAGCATACTGCATTTTTCTACATATATTGGTATCAGCATCCCATAGAATTCCTAAGAAAAATACATCCAGATTCTGTGCTCAGCCATCTAAGTATTAGTATGGTGCACAGTAAGAATATGAATACAGTATCATATTGAAGCTAATACAGCTTCTTAAAATGGACCTGAGATGCTGTCGACACTTAAAAGCCAACTGGCTTACCATCAACTGCCTCATTATATCACACCTTATCATATCATCCTAGATACTTGCTATGAAAGGTCAAAATTTAACTCTCCTACTAGTGCTCGTGTATCCTTTTATTTATGTTTTATCTCACAGCTATTTTCCTCTTTTCTTGCTGGTAAAATATTTTGATCATAAACTGTTTAACAATTGTTAGGCTCTTTGAAATGTTTCAATAGCTATTTATTTATCCATTGAGGCACAACTCTTCATATTCTTATTACTTAAATATGGGTAGAAAGATTAAAATGAATGAAAAGTGAAGATTATCAACAAGAAATAGAAATAACTTGAAACAGATAGCCAGATATAAAAAAAAGGAAGTTTAGAGTAGCCTCCTTTGTAGGTGGGATGTGTGAAGGTCTTTACAAATATGTGTGTATTTCTGTCTTTTCTCTTTTTAAGTAAATTATTCGTGTAGAAAGTTACCCTTTCTTTAGTTTCCCCTTTTATACTGAAAGCCAGGCAAGACGTTCTTATACTATTCAACAAATTGCACTGCCACTTTAGCAGCATTAACCAATGTGATTGTTTCAAGTTCATCATTATTGAAGGGAAAAGTATTTTCTTTTCCTATTATGTTTTTAGATTAAATATAATTTGTTTGGTCCATTGAGAAAAAGAATATTTTGGATAATTTCTTTCCCTGTTGGAAAAATAGAGTTAATTATAAATCCGATGCTGTCACTCAGCAGAAGGTAAAACTAAATCTGTCATCTTGTATGACTGCCTGCCTATCACCACATGTAAGCAAGAGAGAAAGAGCTGTTTGCTCAGCAGTAGTACATTTGAGAAAAGGAGAACTCAGCCTCAGTAAAGGCATGTCCAACAACGATGCCATGAGGCGTCTTACAAGCATCTCAAACGAAAGAAAAGGGAGACCCCAGAGTCAGGTAGGCAACATTGCTCTAAGCACAATTTTTTTAGTCAAATCAATATTACAGTACCTTATATATATTATGTACCCTGAAGCCTTAGTTGTTCAAAATGTCTCAACTCTGAGAGAGGTTGTCTCCTGGGAACAAAAACACAGCTTACGAAAATTACAGTGTGACAATGCAAGTGTCACAGTCAGGGCCTTACATTCACTATATTTTCAGTTTTGCTACTCTCACTTGAAGATTTATTTTAGTATTAAACCTAAGGGAGCAATACAGCTGCAGATCAAATGATATATAGCAATGTCTCCACCTCCCATGGTCCATTTAATTTTTGGCTCACAAATGTCAATGAATGGAAATGTATTTTGTAGTTGATACATGGTCTGTTCACTGTGATAACACTTGCAGTAAAAATGTATGCCTCTTTTATATTAAATATGCTTATTATTCTAGGATTTTAGTCGAAGACACCTCTGGGGTTTAAATAGATAAAGGTATATAATTAGGGAATTCATAGAATCATAGAATCATCTGGGTTGGAAAGGACCTCCAGAGGTCATCTAGTCCAACCCTTCTATAGTGAGCAGGAACATCCCCAACTAGGTCAGGTTGCTCAGAACCTTGGCTAGCCTCACCTTGAATGCCTCCAGGGATGGGGCCTCAACCACCTCCCTGGGCAACCTGTTCCAGTGTTCACTACCCTCATGGTAAGGAACTTTTTCCTAATACCTAATCTAAATCTACTTTTCTCTAATTTAAAACCATTAAAACCACTGCACAGCTCAGCCCCTGAAAAACCTTTGGTAGTGCCACAAGTATCTATATATGTGATAAAGTTGCAAGATACATCTTGTCAGATGTCCGCAGTTTTGTATATTTATGCCTGAGACTAAAGCATTTTCAGGAAATTGCTTTCTCAGTGTTTTGCTTTTCTCACTCCTGTAAGGATGTTTCTATAACGGTGCTCATGGCTTGCACTCCTGCAGACAGTCATGCTGAGCAAGTAGCTAGATCATTGTACCATACAAAATTTTTTTTAAAAATCACCACTGATAATCTTCACAAATTGTGAATAAATTTCCCTTTTTATATGGGTATCATTAAAAAGAAAAAAAGACACAAACCAACATACTAGTCAATTTGATAAACATTTAAAGTTGTATAATATTATCTCATTTGTATCTGAAGGGCTTTTTGTTTGGTCCCTTCCAACTCCTAATATTTTGTGATTTTCACTTGTGACATCTTCAGCACATTGTGATATTATTTCTTTTTGGGGAACTTGAGTAAACGGAGTTAAAGATGTTCAGTAAAAGCAGAGTAGGTGCCATGATTTGAATTAACATTGTGATACAACTTCTAAGTATTTAACATGATGCATAGATTTTTAGGAAGAAAAAAATCTGTTTGTCTCCATTTTATACTTCTTTTACTATAGGGTTTAAAGACTTTTTTTCTAAGCAGGATTAATTTATTGCTTTTGCTAAGAAGTTTGTTTCAGCTTATTTCTCCTCCAAAGCCATAGTTTATGTGTTATTTGTGAAGCATTTTACTATTCAACCTTCATTGTACCATTGAATCAGGTGTGCATGTGGGCTGTGAGCAGTAACAAGCAACAAAAGGAGAAAAGGGCTTTTGTGAGCTATTAAAACAACTTTGTGAGTTTAACATGCTACATCCAACTTTAGTGTTGATGATGAAAATCGTTACAAGAAGAAACAGAAAAAATTGTATAGTTCCCCTTCCTGCACCCTCAACATAGATAATTTCAGAGTTTTGGTTACATTGACACATCTGTGCTGCTTTTGAATGATCTTGTCCAATCTTAAAATGCTGGCTTGGATGACAGAAACATTACGTCCCTATTAGCACTGTGCTAAGCCCAACGTAACATGTACTTTTGAAATAACTTATATGTCTCTTCTATTTCAATTAACATATCCAGAATTAGATAAGAGATCTCCAACAGCTTCAGCAGATTGCTTATGCATACTTGCAGTATATTTCAGCTCACACATGTCAGGTTCTTCAAAAAAGAAATAAATTTCTGTGATATAGCCTGTTACAGAGATTTAATTCTGACATCCGCAGAAATTGTGTCATCATTCACATCCAAGGAAAGTGTATATTGCAGTTCAAGCATAATGACATACAACTGCACCAGGTATAACCAGCTGTGTAAGACACATAGCTGAGAGGATCCAGTCCAAAAGCCCTGTATGGGTACACATCATCTTGCACAGTCTCTTTTGACTTCAGCAATATTATTCTAACTTTACACTGCTAAAAACTATGAATAGTCCCTCAGTATCCATGTAAAGACAGAAGTCCTTATCAAAATAGATTTCAAGGGCATGTATAATTGCTATAAACTAAGGGCTGAGTGATATAATAGTTTAACGTTTTTGTTTATGCCCCATGATATAGCACAGTGATAGAATTCACATCAGAATTAAACACTTCATTTCATACAGCAGATTTTGTCAGTGGAATTACATTGAAGACAGACATTTTCCCTCTAGCTTTAAAAGACAGGAGTTACACAAAGGTTGACTGCTTTACCTCAATCCTAAATGAAAATAGTTTATACCATAAACAAAATCTAATTTGAAGCTTATTTCTTTGTTTCACACTGGAACATAGGAGGTTGGCTTTATGGACTGAGAGATTTTATTTTGTATTATTGAACTAATGCTATTATAGTCAGCTAGTAGTCAGCAATAGAGACATTTCTCCATGCCATTATGTTTGGATTTAGCTTTTCTGACCTTTATAAGCTATGTAACAGATAGAGAAATCTTAAGAGACATATCTTATTGTGCCAAACAACATATATATAGCAAAGACAAGCTGCAAAAAGCCATGGTTTCACAGCATAAATATTTTTTTGCCTGAGCCAGGTTGGAAGTGCTCAGTAATTCACAGGAACAAACTTTAATTTACTCTTTTCCCTGGAAACCACTGAGGGCTGGTAGGAGGGAAAAAACTCATTACAAGGAATGTCTTTACTCTATTGGAGAACAAAAATGGGAGGCAAAGGACGGCAAGGATTGGTTATTGCTTCTCTGTTGCTTATCATCTTGAAAACTGAGCTTAAATCTCTTTGCAAGTAATAGCTTAAGGGTATGCTAGCAATTTCTTTGATTTTTTAGTAAATAGAAAACAAAATCAGAGACACTGGTTAAAGTATTTTAAACAGCTAGTGCTTGTTTTAATATATCAGTAAGCTTTGAGGGTATACTTATTCTCTGCCACGACAAAATGCCTCTTCCTGCTCAAGTCCAGAAGTCCCTCTTTAAGGTACAAATGACATTTTGCAGGATAAAAGGTAATTTGCAAGGCTTTGTCACAAGTCTTGGGAATCTTATTTATTCTCTTTTGTTGTGCATCTGAACAGTTGCTTACATTTCTTAGGCTGAGAGAAGAAAGGAAAAGAGCAAAAATGTCAAATATAGAGAAAATTAAAGGTATAGAAACTCCAGAGCCTTTTCTAGTTCAAAGAAGAATATCTGTTATTTTGTATTTACTTGCTTCACTGCCATGGTTTCTTGCCTTTAGTGGCTTCAAGTGCATTTTCATTATTCAGTTGAAGGCACCGTTATCAGTACCAAAACGATGTGCTTTTCAATATGATGAGGCAATGAATATCAGTAGATTTTATGGTTACTTCAGCTATTGTAGGCTCCACAGGCTTTATTGGAAGAGACATACAACCATGATAGCGAAATTTGCACAGTATGAAGAAAGAAAGCAGCAGTTAAAAGCATACTGCTCTGACCATGACTTCTGATTTCTCAGAAAATCATCCACATCACTGTGAACATCTTTGAATAGAAAGTAATATCAGTTCTTAAGAAGAAAGTCTCCTCCTAAACAAATTCTTAGCATGGCATTTCAGGGGCATCTTGGGAGTTCCCAGAGTGTTCCAGATAGCAGACACTGAAGAAGAACATCAAATATTATATTTGTAATCCCTAAATCATGTGATAATGACATTAGAATTGGACTAGAGTGTATATAGCAAGGACAGATGAAATAACAAGTAATGTCCAGGATAGTCTTCCTATGGTTCGCTTCTTTCATATACAAGAGTAACCACAAAATCATTGCATTTTTTTCTGTTATCAGAGGAGTCTTCTCTTTCAAAAACTATAGAGATAATTCACTGAATACTTTAGATGAGAAAGCCTTTAGAAAATTACTTTAATGTGAATGTCTGAAATGTGAACTTTTGAAATTTTTCTCCTTTATGTTAGTAGTATGCTACAACTTCACTAGTACTATACAAATATTGTTCACAGTTACCAGAGTTAATGAAGCTTTTGTTTTATTTATTGTTGATGGTATTTTTATTCCAATATTTGAGAACTTTATTTCATGGTTTTAGTATGTAATCAGTATTATTTGAATGAGATTTAATTTCAGCCTCTCTGAGTAACATTTATTTTAAGTCTGATATCCAGTCTTTCAATTACTGCTTAAGTTGGAAGTGGTTCTTCAACATCACCGTGCTTCTCATTTCCTTGGCTTTTGTGAAAATTTTATTAAATCGGGCTTGCTACAAGACTTAATACCAATGCATGCAAAAGACCTTATACCAATGGAATATTTCTGTGTATTATAACATTAATAGCACTGTGTTCCAGAGTATTCATAGAATTCACAGATTCATAGAATGGCCTGGGTTGGAAGGGACCTTAAAGTTCACCTAGCTCCAACCCCCCCTGCCATGGGCAGAGATGCCACCCACTAGACGAGGTTGCCCAAAGCCACATCCAACCTGGCCTTGAACACAGCCAAGGATAGGACATCAACAACCTCTCCTGAGGGAGCTGGCAGATACAGTTGCAAGACCAGTCTCCCCCATATTTGAAAAGTTATGGTGTTCAGGTGAGGTCCCTGGTGATTGGAAAAGGGATAACACCACCCCCATTTCAAAAGGGGCAGAAGAGAGGACCCAGAGAACTACAGATCAGTGAGCCTCACCTCAGTTCCTGGAAAGATCATGGAACAAATTGCCATGCAAGCAATGTTAAGGCACATACAAGACAAAGAAGTATATTGGAAAGGCAGCATGGATTCACTAAGGACAAATCACGCCTGACCAATCTGATGACCTTCTATGATGGAATGGCTTCAACGGTCAACGAGTAAAGACCAATGGATGTGGTCTACTTAGATTTCTGTAAGGCTTTTGACAAGGTTCTGCATGATATCCTTATCTCTAAATTGGTGACATATGGATTTGAAAGGTGGACAAGTAATTGGCTGGATGGATGTGGCCAGAGAGTTGCAGTCAACAGCTCTTTGTCTAGGTGGAGACAGTAATGAGTGGTGTCCCTTGTGTCTCTGTCTTAGGACCGGTGCTATTCAAAGTCTTCATTAATGATATTGACAGTGGGACCAAGTGCACCCTCACCAAGTTTGCTATGACACGAAGATGAGTTGTGTAGTTGAAATACTGGAAAGATGAGATGCCATTCAGAGGGACTTGGATAAACTTGAAAAGTGGGCCGATGAGAACAGTATGAGATTCAACAAGCCTAAGCGAACGTACCGTATGAGATTCAACAAGCTTAAGTGTAAGGTCCTGCACTTGGGACAGGGCAATCCTATGCATGACTACAGTCTAGGAGATGAAATCATTGGGAGCAATCCTGTGGAGAAGGACTTGGGGGTTGTGATAGATGAAAAGCTGGATATGGGCCAGCTTTATACTTGCAGCCCAGAAAGCCAACTGTATTCTGGGCTGCATCTGGAGAGCCATGATCAGCAGGTCAAGGGAGGTGATTCTGCCTCTCTCCTCTGCCCTCATGAGGCCTCACCTGAAGTACTCTACCCAGTTCTGGGGTCCTCAGCAGAAGAAAGACAAGAGCCTTTTAGAGCAGGTCCAGAGGGCCACAAAGATACAGAGAGCTGGAGCACCTCCCCTATAAGGACAGGTTGACAGAGTTGGGATTGTTCAGCTTGGAGAAGAGAAGACTTCAGAGGGACTTTATAGCATCCTCCCAATACCTAAAGGGGACCTATAGAAGGGAGAGGGGTAGAAACTGTCTGTATAGAAAGGGATAGAAGAAGGAGGAATGGCTTCAAACTGAGGGAGTGAAGATTTAAATTGGAATATGGAAGAAATTCTTTACTGATGGGTAGTGAGACACTGGAACAGGTTTCCCAGAGAGTTTGTGACTTCCCCATCCCTGGCAGTGTTCAAGGACAGGTTGGATGTGTCCCTGGGCAGCCTGGTCTAGTAAGTGGCATCCCTGCCCATGGCAGGGGGGTTAGAGCTAGGTGAACATTAAGGTCCCTTTCAACCCAGGCCTTTTTATCAGTCTATGGTGAGTCAGAGCTCAGGGGCACACCACTGCTGCTCTGTGGCCTGGGAGCCAGGCTACTGCCACCTCTATCCTTTCCTTCCCTGTGCTAGACTAAGGCTCTTTCTGCACACAGAAGTGCCTGCACAATCCTCTGGCCAGATCCTTTATCTGTGGAGCTCCTCTGGCAGATCAGATCCACTGGGAGATCTTTCTTGAAGTGGAGCATGATACCTCCCTCTCCACAATATGCCTACTAACACCTTTATCCTTAGTTTCCATAGAACATACTTTATCAGCTTTCACCAGGAGAAAAATTTCCTCATTATTTATGTTGCAGGTGATTTGATACTATTTGGTGCTTATGAGTAACAAAAAGTAGTTTTATCACCAAAAAGTGCAGCAGTCACCTGGATAGTATTAGACAAACATCTCAATAACTATAGTCATTGTAACTATCACAGGCTGTACTGACAGGAAATTTAAGTTCAATTTCAGTATATCTTTGTCTTTGAGACTCTGAAGACTCATATAGTCTCTTGATTTGTTTGTCTTTAACTGAAAATGGAAAACTCCACATGGTGTGAACAACAGGTTGAGGTTGTCATCCATGTTTTAATTGACAAATAAGTACTGAGACGACATTTTTTAAATTAGGATGTTTACAGTTTTTCTTTTTCATAAAAAAAGTACAAGAGGTATTTAATTAGTTCTTAGTATCTTTTTTATCATTAATATTGTTGTTATAATAAAATTATTACCATTATTATTGATGTCTGTTATTATTATTCAGAAGATGTTTGAACAATATGTAAAATTACCTGTAGGCTGGCTTACTACCACCATTTTTCTGTCTTTGAATCTTTACTCTGAGGTAAATGATCTGAGTAACGTGTTTCAGGCCTCACATAAGTATCTGACTTATGCCTTGTTCAACTGATAAAAATTTCAGTTTCAGATGCTGTATCACAAAAACTCATCTTCCTTCCTCTTCAGAGGACTTGGAAGTGATAACAGATCATATTAAGTCTGTTGAGAGTAGAGGCTGGGCCGACCACCAACCCACGGACAGACTCTCTCTATTACCCCCTCTCTCCCCCCCACAGCGGGAAGGGATAGGGGATAAGAGAGGCAGAGAGACTTGTGGTTTGGAAAATAAAACTAAGACTACTTCAATAATAATAACAAAGTTAAATGAAATATATACAAATATATACAGAACCTAATACCGAACCCAAACCCCCTTTCAATGGTAACTATGTCCCCACCAAAGCTGCAGCAGCAGGCGTCCCTGTACCAGACCTCCAGATACCAGATGAATCCAGCTCCCCTGGGTGCGGGGTACTGGTGCTGGATGCCGGAACTTAGGGGTCATCTTCAACTGCCTGATGCAGGAACTTAGGGATGACTTCAAGTGCCTGATGCAGAGCAATCTAGCAAGGGGGGACTGACCCCCAGTTTATATATTGAATATGATGTATATGGGATGGAATACTTTTAGAAATTAAAATCACTGAACAGAATTGGTTCTGTTCTAACTCAAACCAGGACAAAGTCATACTGAGAAAACCTATTGCGTACAGTTGTCATAGAATCATAGTATCATTTAGGTTGGAAAAAACCCTTAAAATCATCATGTCCAACTGCTAACCTAGGGCTCTTAGGTCACCACAAAACCACATCCATAAGCAGCACATCTACCTCCAGGAATGGTGACAGAACTTCTTCCCTGAGCAGCCTGTGATGGTGCTTTAGAACCCCTTTGTTCAAGAAATTTTTTCCTAGTATCCAGTTTAAAACTCTCCTGTCATGCAGGCAGGTTAAATGCATACCCTTTCTTCTGCAGTCACTGGGGTTGAGAGTCAAAAGGGTTACTCCTTTCATGTTGCTATCCTGAGGAAATGGAGGAGGGAGAGGCACCCAAATTTTCATGCGACAGCTCTTTGAGCTGCCTTTGCAATTTATACCTCACAGTGCTAGGATATGGTAAGGTCTTACTCTTGCTCTTAAAATGTGTCACTGTTTTTTTCCAGGGTATTTTCTGACATGCTTTTCTGCTGACTCGCAATCTTATTTGAGCAGGTTTCTGAACAACATATCTCATTTTCTCTAGGTTGCTAGGCATGTATCAAGTAGTGGTGGAGGAAGCATAGGGGATGATGTTGAAGAAATGTAGTTGAGAGAAGAATTGCACCTGTCTGGAAAATGTCAGTTTTAGGAAGGTGTGAATCAGCATGACTGCACTGATCTGTGTTAGCACAATGCCATGGTGTCATCTTGTACCACGTGATATCTTATTATGTTAATATATTTATATAAGTGGATAAAATTAGAGTTGTCATTAGTAGTAACCAAGGATTGCCTAGATTTGCATTTTAAAAATCTTTTTTGTATGTCATACATATATTCCTCCCACGTGTGACAATAGAGGTAATGAATAAAACTTTATTGTCAATAATGTGATGCTATGCTGCTTTGTTACAATTGCTATGCTGTTGCAATACTAAATGAAAAGATTTATTTTAAAAAATAAAATTTTATAATTTTTTTAAAAAATCATAATAAGTGTATGTATACAAATAAATTACATTCCTTGGTTAGAAAGCATCATATGAGCTATGGCTAATGTGTTGTTGTTTAATTAAGAAAATGTTAGCATAAGAAGTTTGAACTAGATATAGAATGACAATCACAGAAGGTCACTTCATTATCTGTTCTTTTTCTTTAAGAAATCTCATGGACCAATCTGTAAGGACAGAGAAACTCAGTAGTGATACTTTTTTCTGTATTTCCCCAAGGAAGAACTGAAATCATATCCTTTGATACTGAGACAAAAACTGCAACCTTGTATTCATATTCATCCCAAGTTTGTGTGAAAATATGTGAGTTTCAGTTTAGTGCCTTAGATAAAGCTTTCCCATCTGGAGGAACTGATCCTACAAAAATGTGTTGTCAGATACCTTGACCTGGACAGCACTCACAAAAGGCAAGATTTAAAACCTGTAATTCTCCAGGAAATATACTGAAGGAGTGCAGTGTCTTGTTTCTCTGGTAGGCAGAGGCTGTTTTCTGGAATGTGTTTGCGCCTTTAAGTTTCCACATTTTCCCTTTATGTAGTTTGTTATTTCAGTGTTTCTGTCATGGTTTGTGCTGATGAAATCTAACATCGAACTGAACTGAGTCTTACTATTTAGTATGATTGCACTGAGTGGGTTTATTCAGTTGCATTATCTAGTGCAAGTATTTGCTGATGCAACAAAATGTTGTCTATATATATCCATACAATGAAACTGCCTGCACTGGGAAGAGAGGATTGTTGTCATAAGACGCAGACACAAAGACTGGGACACAGTCTGTTCAACGCTAGCAAAGACACTGATGTTGCTTTGCGTTATTGATCTAAGCACTAAGGTCTGGAGTTACAAAGCAAAAGCGTTGCTCTAATAATAAGCAGTGCTTGTGTCATTGATCACAAGAGAGAGTTCATATCTTTTCTTGGCTTGTTATTATGTTTGGAAAAGGCTAAATTTAGTGTGAGGCATGCAATTTCCTTCCTGTCTTAGTCCTGACTTCAGGAAGAATATTCTTAAAATATATAACAATCATGAACCAGCTACCAGTTTTTTGTAAGACTTTTGTCTCAAGAGAAAGCAAGCTGCAGAAAACTAACTGTATACAGAATAATCAGCAGAGAAAGCAAGAAAGTGCTTGGGGGAGACAATTTGTTTGGTGTCATTTTGGGAAACCTTGCTCTTATTAAGAAAAAAAAAAGGTTCTGTAAAACAAAACCATGAGATTTTGAGAAGGATAAGCTTTTCAAACTTAAAAAGTTTGGTTATTGTATATAAAATTGGTTAGTGTGAAGAAAAAAAGCCAGAAAGCTTACAGTATTTAGCAGTCCCTGTGGAGAGGCAGCGTTTGTCCAGTGTGCAAGTTCATAACAGGAGGATCAGTAACCTCCGTCTTCTAGCAGTGTTTCAAGGTATCAATACTTATTGTTATGTCCTCATAGCTACTAGAACCTAGATCCCCAGTTCCTTGGACTGCAGTTCATCGCTGTTGCAGGCAGGTATGTGTTTTCCTCTACAGGACTTGATACCCTCAGAAACCCTCCACTATCCTCTGTTGTACGCATTACCTTCTGCCACTGCAGCAGTTGGACAAGGTGCATGAAGAAGAACTTCCATTCTGATCAAATTTTCTTGCCCTTTGCCTCTTGCATTCCACTGTCAGTGAGAACTGACTTTGACTTCAGGAAAAAAAAACAAACATTTTGCTTTCTATTCATTGTAGAAGATCTCTTAATAAAAGGATAATTTCTAAAAATATATGTTTTGGGTTTTGGTTTGGGGTTTTTTTTGGGTAAAGTACACACTACCTGGCTAAAAATAAAGGTATTTTTCTTAACACGTTCATATTTTTATTTAAATCTTACCTTACATCCTGATGAAAATCATCTCTTTTTAAGCAGGCCGCAAGGTGTTCCTGCTGTGGTTCATTAAAATGATGATGCTTATCCTTTCCCTTCTGCTCCAGTACCTCTAAAAGATTTAACTGTGTAACTCCAACTTGTTAAATTGAAAGGAACTATTTCTCAGTGTACTGGACTTTTAGGAAAACATATTCCCTTTCATTCTGTGTGTTTGGAACTCCTTTTTTTAAGATACCAACTCTTAATACCAAGAAAAGTTTCCACAGTAGAGCAAATAACAGGGAACAAAAAAATATTGGAACCTGGGAGGAGATGGCAATAGATAATAAATGAAAAAAACAGAAAAGAGAAGGAAAATATAGGGATTATTTGTGAATACGAAAGCTTTTTCCAAGTCATGATTAAGCTTTACTAATTTTCTGTTTTCAAGGAATGAGTATCACGCAGTAGCAGGAAAATTCTTCAGGTATGTAGGAAAAGATTTGATGAAGGGGTTTTTATTTTCCAAATTTCAGAAGTCTATTAGAATTCCTGACTCTTACTTGCATCTCTCAGGCTTCTCCTCCCTTTCTTTTAATTTTCATAATGGAAGGAAGATGACCTTTGCTGCTTCTCACCTAGCCGATCTCTGCCTTCAAGTTCACATGTTTTGGTTTTGGCTTATTTGCAGATTTCAGGTGAGAAAAATCAAAGATCAGCAAAGCAACAAAAAAGCATCTAAGGTGCCCATTTTTTAAAATAGCATAAGGCTGTAAAAAATGGAGCATTCATAGGAAATAAAAGGGCTTACAATTCAGAGGTCTAATAGCAGGACACAGAAGGAAGCTACCTAATGATTCAGAGGGAAAACAGAACCAAAACCAAAACAAAACCACAACCAAACAACAGCAACATAAAAAAACCCTGTCATGGGCAGTGGCTGAGACCAGCCACTAACCCTGCAGATAGACACTGCCTTCCCCCTCTCCCTCCTTTCCCCCACGGTGGGAAAAGGGCAGAGGATGAGAGAAGCAGCAAAAGAAAACTTGCGGATTGGAAAATAAAACTAGAACTACTTTAATAATAATAACAAAGTCAGATGAAAATATATAAAGATATACAGAACCCAAACTACATCACCACCAAAGCTCCGGCAAGCTCCGCAGCAGGCTGAGAACCGCCGACACCCGGGCATGTGTCCTCTTCCCTCCAAACAGCCAGTACGAATGGCTTGCCCCACTTCCCTCGGCACAGGGTCCTAAAGCCCGCCCACAGGATCCTAGGTGTCCCCCTAAGTGCCTGATACAGAGCCATCCAGTAAGGGGACTGGCCCCCAGTTATACTGAATATGATGTATATGGGATGGAATACTTTAAAAAGTAGAATCATTGAACAGAAATAGTTCTGTTCTAACTCAAACCAGGACAACCCCCCAAAACCAAACAACCACAAAAAACCGACCAGCTCACAATGAAAATGTAACTTCTGTATGATGTTAGGAAACATATTAGGAAGGAGTAAAGTTTCTAAGAGCAGGAATGCTAAGAACCACCAAGTATTCCAAGACTGTATGAGAATCAAAATGGGTAGTCCTGAGAGTCGATAACATTTTCTAAGTATATTTGCAAGGACTTACAGAGGAAAAGGCATAAAAAGGTGTGTCATGAAAACTCAGTCCCATGGAATCTTCACTGCATTTCCTTAGTCCTGCTGACTGCACTATTTCTGATACAAGCCAGGATGCTGTTGGCATTGTGGCTGCCTGGACACGCTGATGCCTCATGTTCAGTCAGCTGTTAACTAACTCTACCAGGTCTCTTTTCCACCAGGCAGCTTTCCAGCTACTCTGACCCAAGCCTGTAGCGTCACACGGGGTTATTGTGACCCAAGTGCAGGACCTGGTGCACGTGGCCTTGTTGAACCTCATAGAGTTGGCCTTGGCCCATTGATCCAGTCTATCCAGATCCCTCTGCAGATCCTCCCTACCCTCAAACAGATTGATGTACTCACCTAAATTGCTGTGATCTGCAAATTTTCTGAAGGTGCACTTGATCCTCTTGTCCAGGTCACCGATAAAGATACTAAACAGGACTGTCCTCAAAACTGAGCCCTGGGGAACACCACTTGTGACTGGCCACCAACTGAATTTAACTTCATTTACCAACACTCTTTGGGCTCAGCCAGTTTTCTATCCAGCAAAGTGTGCACCCCTCTAAGCCATGGCAGCCAGTTTCTCCAGGGTGCTGTGGGAAACAGTATCAAAAGCTTTACTTTTGTAAAAGTCAAGGTTGACAACACCCACAGCCTTTCCCTCATCCACTAAGCAAGAGTCACCTTGTCGTAGAAAATTAGGTTACACAAACACAACTTGCCATTCTGTCCTGGTTTGGGTTGCAACAGAACTGATTCTGTTTAATGGTTTTATTTTTCAGTTGAAGCTACTCTAGGTGACTGCATTTCTGGGGCTGGCACTATGTTTTTTGCAAACACTCCCTACTTTGGCAGCCTAAACATTAGGGCTCAATCACTGCTGGAAATTCATGCTGACTAGGCCTGATCCTCTGGTTTTCCTATATATGTCACATGATGGCACTCAAGAGGATCTGTTCTATTACCTTCCTTGGCTCTAAGGTCAGGCTGACAGGTCTGTAGTTTCCTCAATCCTCCTTCCAGCTATTCTTGTAGATGGACGTTTTTCATTTGGTATTTAAAAGTGCAACTTTATTCATACGGCTATTAGACCTTTCCATTATTGTCGGCCTGATTCAGCATAGTTTGAATTGGCTTGCACAATGGGACAGTATAAGCATAAAGATAAGCAGGTAGCCCTTTAGGATTCTTCAATAGCTGAATGATTCTTTTTATAATCATGACCATTCCGTATGAATCTGGAGATGTGTTTATCAGGTAACACTATTTCATGGGAAATGGCTGTTTAACACATTTGAACTGAAATAGGATTCTTGGAAGAATATTCATTTTTATTGTTTTATACTAACTACAAATATAAGCACAGAAAATCCCATCTATTTGAATAATCTGTTACTTTTTGAAATAAGTAGCTGTAATTTTCTCTAAATAAGCCTTTTAAAGCAGGTGTTGTGCACACACTTGACTACTAGTGTCTCAGTTCTGAAGAAATTCATTTGTAACTGTATTCACCTACTTCTGGTCAGAGCAGTAGGAATAAATCTGCAGGCAGGCAGTGCGTCCTGAGTGAGAGGAAGAGGACAAGCAGTGGTACTGAGTGTACCCTGTTCTTTGATATAACATGTTCTTTGGCACGGACACTTTCTATCACCACAACAAACAGGAGAGGGCAGAAGAAGCATCAATGCCGTGTTGATGCTGTTGCACTCACTCTCTATACTTCTGAGGAGGTAGGTGGAATTTGATCTCATCCCTCCTCCACTCACTGTGTCTAATTCAAAGCATTTAAATCATTTTATGTTTTCATATTTTGCCTGCAGTAATTATACTAAAATGGCAAGTAGGAGGGAGGAGGAAAAAAAGCAAACCTATCATGTGCCTATATGTAATCAAGCACCTCATACAGAATCCACTGATCCTAAAATAAACATTCTAGTTATAACATCTAGCTTTCTAACAAAGAGGGTGTTTTCACTTTGCCTGAAATAAACAGAGATTAGTTTATTTGATCAAAGTCCTTTGGTCCCCTTGTCTGGAAAAATAGAATCACACAGAATATGAGGAGCTGGAAGGGACCTCGAAAGATCATCTAGTCCAACCCCCCTGCCACAGCAGGATTCCCTAGACAAGGTCACACAGAAGTGCCTCCAGATGGGTCTTGAATACCTCCATAGAAGGAGACTCCACAACCTCTCTGGGCAGTCTGTTCCAGTGCTCTGTCACCCTCACTGTGAAAAAATTTCTACGTGTGTTCACATGGAATCTCCTATGCTTCAGCTTATAACCATTGCCTTTTGTCCTGTCACTGGGCTTCACTGAGAAGAGCCTGACCCCATCCTCCTGACACCCACCCTTCACACTATCAAATTTTGGGGTTTGGGGTCTTTTTCTGCAAATAATTTCCATGAGACAGGAGATTTTTGAGGGCAGGAAGGCAAACTAACAAATTATATCTGCAGAATATGATCTGGCAGGTGCTCTCCAGCCAAAGACTGTAACACATGGAAATGGTCTCAGAGTGTAGCTGAATTTCATGTCCTGTAGTCATTTCCTTTCATAAAACAGCCTGAAGGCTGTGCTTCCTCCCACTCCCTCATATTGCTAGTTGTGTTACTTTGATGAAGGTAGCACAGATATGTTTGCCATATTAGGAAAACCTTTAAGGGGACACAGCATCCTTTTTCTGCTGTGTGCTCTGCTGAGGCTGTTCTGATGTGCAGTCTCCAGTACCGTAAGGTTTTGTTATTTCAAGGAGGCACTTGAACTGTAGGCAACTCAGTATTATGAAAAGTGTAGGTTTGCTTCTTCCTCAGGTTTTAGGATCTCTTATATCTCAGTGCTAATGTTTCATTTATTTTTTTTTGACTGAGAGGTAAAAAAATATTTTTCTAAATATACACCAATTATCAGGACTCAAAAGCCTTCATCACAATTTTTTTTTTTGAATGTTGAAGAGTATACTGTATCCTGCCCCTCCACCTTTTCAGAATTGGTTTGTCTGAAAAAGTCAGGGGCTGCAGTTACAGTTTCCTTTGGGCTGCAAACAGGAAACAGCTGGCCAGCTGCAGTGTGAGGGGTGATACCGCTGAAAACAAGTAGCTTACATGAGTAATCATTTCCTTTAGATCTCTTTCAGACTGAAAGGGGACAACACATGCAAGTAACTCTTAACGACAATAGTGCGAATTTCAAACAGAATGAGAAAAGCGATGTTTCAGAACAATGAATTAAGCTGGTTATTTACAGTTTTGTTTTCATGTTGCTGTGGCTGACTACATGGCATTCAAAATCTGTACATAATGGAAATATGATTTCTTGTCTCAAACGATTTCCATGTGTTTGGGTAGTATCTTGTGTGTAGTTTCTAAACATAACTAAAAGTGGCCTCAGCAGTTGTCTTAGTTCTTCTGTGTTTCAAATCATCATCAATAAAAGCATTCTGATCCTCTTTATTGAAAATATGAAAAAAATCTAACAAAATTGGAAGCAAATACTTTAGTGCTGGAAGCAGATAGAATAGGGCAAAATTAAATTTATGTATGAAAAATCTCATTAAGCATGGAAATAAAAAGAAATTGACATCAGAGCCTGTGAAGTATAGAATCATAGAATCATAGAATGGCTCAGGTTGGAAGGGACCTTAAAGATCATCTAGTTCCAATCCCCCTGCCATGGGCAGGGACGCCAAACGCACTAGACCATGTCATCCAGGGACACATCCAGCCTGGCCTTAAACACT
>VWZX01009576.1:0-24016 GCA_013399015.1 Galbula dea
GCTAAACAAATTAAAGTCTGCCCTACGGAAGTCAAGGTACTTTTCTTTATGAATGGCCATCCTTAGCCCAAAACTTCTACAAGTCATGTTCTCTCTTGTTTTATTTTCATGGGTTATTTCTAGATCAGGGTGATTTCAGAGGGCAAAGCTGTTGTAGAGGATGCTTGATGCCAACTCATGATTATGGAACTGTAGAAGGCACTTGCAAAACTTCTGCTAGTGGAATAAGAGTATGCTGTTACTCTTTGGCAAATTTGTTTTCATTGTGGTGAAAAGATAGTGGGCCATTGAGAAAAGTTCTTTCATCCCTGCAGGATTTATGAGCCCCAGACTCAAATTACATGGGGGTCAATTAAGCAGTTTCTAGGTTGTGTCACTACGGTCAGAAGCTGCACTCAAGGGTGATCCCTCTTTCAGGTTAAGGCAGGGACCATGCTGAATACTTACCTGTGACAATCCAAAGACAATAAATTAAAGGGTTCACAGTGTGCTGACTGAACTTGAGAAGCCTACTAATCTCTGCCTTTCTGATGTTGCCACACAAAGCAACTGGGCAGGTCATGAAATGACCTTACAGAGCTCCAGAATGAATGTTAAAGTGAACAAAATCTTGTGTAAATCCATCCTGAGACTTATTTTACTAGACAGTCTCAGCTCTGGAGAAGAGAGCTTTTTTTTTTTTTTACTTATTCATATGGGTCAGAGCAATAAATGTCAAAAAATAAAGCTTGGAAAACAGGTCTTTTTGCTGCACAATTAATAGGCTTGTAATTAACTTTGGTTTTAAGTGTTGCTTAAAATTATTTGCCTTTTTCATGGAGAAGTATGTATCATTTTTGTCATCCTGAGCACTCTTATCTTCTAGCAAATCGGTGATTACATTTTCATGACTTGATATTTTAAAGATTTATCCTTGTAGCAAAATGCTATTGGTTGCAATGTAAAGGAAAAAGAATCAAACTTTGATAAACATTAAAAATGGCTTAAAATTAAAATCTTTATGCAGATTTTAGTACCTAGGAGTCTACTAAAATATTGGGTTATTTCTGTACACAGAAGCTGTTATAACTTTTTTAAATTAAGTTTCTATCAATGCATAGTTGAAAAGAGGAAAATCTTTATGAAAGAAATGTGGCAACACGTACTAGGTGCCATGTGTGCAATGTGTAGCAAGTGCATAGAGAATGGGAGATATTTGAAACAGAAAAGTTACCTTGCTTTTCATAGCACTGTGTGTTCTTTAATGAATACAGCCAGTGAAGGGTGGGACTCCTAAGGATGAAGTCTGCTGTCTTTATGCTAAGGCTGCTATGATACATTTAATTTCTGGAATGCATTAATTCTTATGCTAGGAAAATACAGTGGCTTTTAAATAAAGGAGTTCCAGAAATAAACTGATATGCATCATGTCTGGCTCGCCTTAAAGGGACTGCATTGTACCAGAGCAAAAGTAGCATATGTAGCATGTGGTCAAGATATTATGGTTATCTTTGTATTTTCTCTTCTCTAAAAATTTGCATATAACAGAAAATGCTTTACAGTAAGCATTGGTGATGGGAAGGTTGGTGACACATTTGATAGTAACAGGGAAGAGAGCTATCAGGAGATGTTTTTAAGGGAATTAATACGTGCAGCCTTCAGCTGGTCTTGAGGTGGCAGCATGGACACGAAAAGAGAATATGTAGGATAGGCACCGTCATTGGGTAGAAAACAATGTTGGACATGGAAAAATTCAAGTGGGACATTTAAGCATATAGGGACTGAGCTCTTCAGAGTAGCTGAATGGAGATAACAGAAGTCAACAACTCTGTATTCTATGTCGGACAGATATTTAACATGAGGTAGCTCCTTGGTAGATATGAACCTCTTGCAGAATAACAATCCTAAATTCACTTTCACTTTCAAGTCCTTTGAGAAAAGCAGATAATGTTATCTGTCAATCTAACAGCTGTGATTTTGAAGTGTTTTGGCCTCAGTGTTCTTTAGGAGGTTGAGACATGGCTCTTCTAGTCACATCAGAAGGATTTGAACAACTGTAGCTGCTTCAAGAGCTATAAACCTGTAGGTCTCCAACTTGGTTGTTGTAACTTCTGACTATATGTTGCAAAAGCCACATCTCTGGGATAGAAACTGGGTCTTAACATTTCCTCTTACATTGTCAGAGGATCAGGTCAGAAACTCCTTCAATTTTAAAAGCTTTCAATCATTTCTTCTTGGGCTAGACACATCCCTAGGCTCAATCAAGAAGAGGTTGTTCTTCAAGCTGAGAGGAGTCCCCAGAGCAGACCACAAACTGCCCCAATTTCCTTGTTATCTTTGTAATCTACTGTTGCCTGCACCATAGGTTTTTGGGATCATTTCTTTGTTTTTCATATGGAAGTCATTTTAACACAAAAAATCTCTGCTCCTCATTGACCTATCAAATGAGAAAGAAGGGTCTAGTGTTTATTCTGCTCACAAGCAGCAAAGAAATTTTAAACTTCAGTAAGAAAAAAACCAACTAAACAAACAAACAAAAAAACCCAAAACCCAACACCCTATTAAAATGTGGAGAAGAACAGTAGAGAGAATGGGTGGGAAAAAAATCCTTAGAAAGAATGCTAATTAATGTTTTCCAAAAGTACTGCAAGGCACATTTAAGAAAAAAAAAAAGAATGTTTTCCAACAGCAATGATATTAATTTATTTATTATAGCTAGGCTGTACCTAGCTTTGTTCTGTATGAAGAATATCTGCAGACTCTGCCTGAAGTCTGAAAGACAGACACATCAAAATAAAGATGCTCTACATAACTGAGAAATGATTATCATATATACCAGTTGCTGGTATTCTCCAAGGGACAGTACACCTTCCAAACAGAAAGAAGTCAGAATTGCTTCCCCCAGGAGCTGAGAAGAGGGGGTTTGTTATTGTTGTTTGCTGCTTTTATTTTTGTTTGGTATTGATTTCTACAGGATGTTGCTCACCAGAGCTTCTGGATATTTACATCAATTTAAAACATCAAAAAATAATTAATAATCAATGTGACTGTAATCCCTTCAAAGAGAACCCATTAACCTACAAAAAATGCTCTAGCTCACAATAGTTTCATGAAAATAACTGTAAGCAGGGCAAGAGATGAAAGAGAAACATCACTCAGATATTGTATTTTTTTTTAAAGAGAACTTTTATTCAAAACAGAAAATGTAGCTAATTTTCTGTTGTGGTCTGCTTACTGTAAATTAGGAGTTTGGGGTTTTTTTCAGTTTTCTTTAATTTGGCTCCCCCTGCCTAATCTTGCACTGATATTATCTTGAGTCATCAGTGTCTGCTTCTGAGGAAAAGATTATGTCACATGGTCAATACCAGAGGATCCTATTCTATCATCCCTTTTCAGGGAAGTCCATTAAATCAATGCTTCTCCTGTGAGTAATGGCTGTAGACTCAAGCCCTCTAATTTTACTGTGTGAAAGAATAAGCAGATGGGATGGGATTTTACATAATTAACTAGCAGCTATTAAATAGAACAAGAAAAAAAATGACTTTTTCTAAAAGATAAATGAATACATAATGAATACTTAAGTGTATTTCAAAATTATATCTGATATAAAATTAATATAGTATGTTAAATAAAAAATATGGGGGTTTTATTTATAAATATTTTTTGAAAACTAACTCAGGACTTCACAGGCTCCAAAGCCCTGTGACTTTCCTCAGGAGTGTTGTGGAAAACATACAAACTACAGAATGGTGGCACCATATGATGTCACCAGCATTTAACTGAAATGGAGGCACTCTGTGAATATGGGTAACAATTTTGTGGTCTTATGTTTATGTGCAACACTGGCCTCTGTTAGCTAGAACCAGAACTGCTTTGTTGCCTCTAATTCTTAGGATTCTGGGAGTAGGGATTCCTTTGAATTTCAGAACATAAACTTATCCTGCTCTGTTCAGGTGCAATCTGAGCACAGATTCTTTTGTAGACTCTTCACTTACATGCTTCCAGTTAACTACAGAACAGTAGACTTTCATGTACGATCATGCAAATGGAAATACCAGGTCAAAATACATTTGCATACTTATCTGAAATGCAGAAAGGAACCAGAATTTGAAAAGTAATTTGAGTATCTGAAAAATAACTTTTCTCTAAAGGGCAAATGCATGGCCCAGTTAAGAGCTAACAATGAGCTTAAGTTATATATTGAGTAGCAGAGATGCTCTTGCTTGGAGGAACTCATGGTGGGGTCAAATCATCTTAATTTTTTTCTATGAAGAAGAGAAAACTGGATGTGTTCTTAGATGTACTCAGCCATTGTGGAGATTAACTGAGCTCTCTCTGTTTCTTTTTGGGCATAGTAGATTTAAATGTTCAAAACAAGGTAATAGCAGCAAGTGTTAGAAAAAAAAACAAACTACAGTGCTTTGCAACAGCTTTAAATGGAGTCTATATCCATATCTGCTGCATATTGCAAATATTCTTTAAAAGTAAGGTTAATAGTTTTTCATTTTGGTATTTTGTCATCAATGACCTGAACTTTGAAGTGATCTTTTTGCAAAGCAACATGACAAAGATCGGTTGGCTATGACAGATATGCTTGATGCTGGGACAAAGGTTTTTATGCAGTGGCATAACAGCCTAGCTATCAGATACCAATTTTTTCCTGGAAGGCATTACTACACCAGGTCACAGACAGTAGCCAGTTAAGATATTGGGAAGTGTCCAGGTAGAGGAAACAAATTCTGAAATGTCTGTTACATAGTGCCTGAGCATTTGGCTTGGAGCAGAGCCAGAATGCCTTCCCTGTGGCCTCACCAGAAGGACTGGTGTGACTGGAATGGTTGCAGCTGACATTATTTTGTATAGAATTAAAATATGTTTGTCAATGTAATGAGGTTAGGAGATAAAATGGAAAAGAAAGAGAAGTATTTTAGAACATGTCAGAGCATATCTTGCAGGCTTTGCCTCTTCCAGTTATGTACATGGTTGTTTCTCCATCTCTTTTCCTTGATAAAGATGTGATCAGTTGGAAGATTGGATTTTAGTAATGGTTGCATAGGATCAACTGTCCACTGTCAATATGTACTGTGCGGGGAAGAAAAAGTGCTTTTATGTGAAAGACTTTTTTTTAAATTTTTTTCTGGAGGTAGGGTTTGTTGCCTTTATGGCTGCTGGTTATATAATTAAACTATATGACAGCTAGTGGATTCCTGCATTATTAGTTTTAACTGGAAGAATTGATCTTCCCATTTAAATGTTTAGAATAATAAGCTGGTAGTTTACCATTTCTGCATGTCTGCTGTCCCATAAGGTGTATGGGTCTCATATGGTGCTTAGAAAGAAAAGGTCAAATTTTCTCATGCTTATTTCCCAGTGTAATAACTTAATTGCATTGAGGTTCAACAAACTGGGCTTGCTTGCAACAAGCTGTCTTGTCTAGAGCGAGGAGAGCCAAGGGCTGCCACCTTGGACTGCCTGTGGCTGTAGCATTAAGCCTGCAAGTCAAAAGCAAAGAATGATTTTCCTTAAAGATGGTGAGGCAAAAGTCACAAGGGCATTTGTTATAAGCCAGATGTAGTCTGGTTGGATATCACTGGACAGCTTTATGTTTTACTGCCCACTTTTGTGGCTATTGTAGGTATCTTTTCATTTATCCTTCTAGCTGACTTCAGGCTGACAGTAATGCTGATATTCCTTGCTCTACTGTATTGCAGGGAGGGTTTTCAGGGCACCCTACCAAACTGTGGCATATGGTGAAAGGAGGGAGCAAGAGACTACAACAGGCCAGTTGAGAAAAAAGGCAGTTCGAAATTGTCTCTGGTTGACAACAAAATGGCAAATACTGTAGTATAGAGCAGGACGGGGACTGCATCTCTCAGGATAAAGGAAAATGTGTAACTGTACTGTAATTTAGGCAAGAGGGGATGCCTGGAGACCCTCTGGTCTGAGTCTAAGCTTAAAGCAGGACAAATTAAGTCAGGAGCTAAGGGCATGTCCAGATGATTTTTGAGTATCTGCAAGGATGGACATACTATCACTTCTCTGGATGACCTCTTAGGACCCTGCAAGAAGGGAATGACAGCCAACTAAACATTTTAAAAAAATTTTTTTTGGACTCAAAAAAGCATGGAACCATCCTATTAACCTGACTGGTTTGGGTTTTGTTTGGTGGGTTTTTTGTTTTAGTTTTGGTTTTTTTCTTAACCTAAATTTGGGGTTTAAAATTAGCTATCTTTCTTAGTAGAATTTAGAACTCTGGGTTACAATCACAAAGTTTTTGCTGAAGTCTGGTTTTCTTGCATTGCAATTTCTTGCATTTCTAGCTCCTTGGAGCTAGAGCTTTAAATATAACATCAAGGATAAAATTCTTAGTGCTGCCATTGTTAGAATGTGCCTTAATTATCACTTCAACTTTCTGCAGAGTCAGGCAGGTATCTGCTATCACTGCACATTCATTTCACAGGTTCACATTTCTCAGGAAGGCTTTTTGATTGAGTTGTTTTTTCCCCCGCTCTTCTGATTTACACTTCTAGGAGGAGAACTGTCTTCATATATTTTACAAGCTTAAGACTTAGGCATGTGGGAAACCATTAAAGCTTCACTGCAGGGTGTCACGCTGACAGGCGAGACCCCAGCCTGGCAGTCAGGTAAACAGAGTGCTTGTGAGCAACCTGAATTAAAAGGTTGCTGGGGCAGGGCTGGTCTCTGCCTTGGATGGCTTGGTGCTGGAGCAGGGGAATCAGTCATCACTGCATCCAGTGAAAGAAACCTGTAATAATCAAGGTTGAAAAGCACATGTCTCAAGGGAATATGTGGAATACTTTCTGGAAATTTCCCTTATGCTTTTTATAGTGCTAACTAAACCACTGTTCCTAAAATCAATAGAAGATTACGTGGACTTGATACACTTAATGACCTCTAGAGGAACAGTAACTTTAGGCTGTGATTGCATCTTCTGCTGCCTGACTCTGCATCATACTAGCATTTTATTACTAATGATTTATAATGTCAGAGGGGAAGATAAGTTTGGTGATTCAGTAGTTGTTTCACAGTTTTTTTGCCTTGAAACTGCGTTAGCTCATCCTGTCAGAAGTTTCCTTGTCCACGCTAAAATACAGATTTCTTTTTTTAACTGTAGGATACAGAATAAAACCTCCACCCAGTGCCCAACAACAACAAAAAACCCCACAAAACCCTCACCAAAACAACAAAACTCACCTCCCTCCAAGATTAAAAAAATCCATAAAATGGTTGCTGTTCTGCAGTCCTTACTTGCTTCAGTTCTCTTCATGAGTCTTGATTTCCAAACAGTATCATAATAAAGCCTTCTACTTATAGCCTTAAAAAGTCAGGTCTTCCAGTGAATAACACAAAGCCATGTTTTAGGGTTATCAAAAACTTGTGATGTCATCTGTTAGATAAGCAAAATTATGCTTTTTCCCTGAAGGCTCTACAATACCAGGTTTATTTTGGGAAAAAGACTATTCTATGGGAAGTGCTTACTACTTACAAAGTGAAAGGTATCATCAGAGGGAGTGAAGATGCCCTGGAGAACAGGGCTTACACGGAATAAGCAGAGTTTAGAGAAAAAGGAAAAACCTCTGCACCTCTCTATATTTAGCATAAAGAAATGGATAGAAAGGATTTTTGGGATGTCATGAATGGCCTAGGGTGGATCAGCTGGGCTCAAGACTGTGGGTTCAGAAAGTTCAGTTCTCTAATCCCAGCTCTCTTCAAAGCTAGGTTTAGCTATGCTGAATTCTCTGGCCTCCACTGTGCAGAGAGGGTGGTGTGAAGGAGGAGACCTTGAGGTCTACTTCACACACTGCTGTGCTCAGCAGACCTGCAGGGCATCTGGGAAAGGGGCTGCAGACTGAACGGGCTCTGACACAGAGCCTCTTGGCTGCAGTGTGATTTAAATACATGATTTCAGTTGATATTAATAATTTGGAAGGTTTATAGGTTATTAAAACAGGGGTGGTCTGACAGTTGCATGTTATGGGGATCCAAGAGTTTCACATACACTCTGGTTTGTGGTTTCTTTGTCTTTTGCCAGTTTAAAGAACAAAGTCTAGTGATGTCAGATGATGCCTGGGATTGATCCTTCATGGTTTTGCCCAGAAATGTGACCCCCTATTCCTACAGTTCTATGTGATGAACGACCAGGAATTGCTGTATGCCTGTTCACTGTGAATTTTTGCAATGATAATGGAAAGCCTTTTTGCATTAAGAGATGAGTCCCCATCTGAATAAGGGAAAGCAAATGGACTGCAGAGATGTCTGTCTGCATCCTGCACTCAGGAACACACATGCTATGTTAAGAAGGCTAATGGAGGGGACGGGGACCATCCCTTTCTGGTCTCTGGGAGTTCTGGGTTTTTTCTCCACTGAAATTGTCTAATCTCATTTACCTCTTTTCCTCTTTGCATATTGGCATATTCCTTTTCTGCAAGTATTTATCCAAAGTCTTTACTTGGAATGTTGGACTAAAGGTCATATACACTTTTTTTGCTCTCTCCTTTTTTTTTAATCTCTAGTCCCTCTGCTTCTAAAGATGTCAAATTAAATAAATTAGGATTTCTTCTGATGCCAGAAGGTCTTCACAATATGCATATTAGAGTTTAGTGTATTTTTCTTTTCTGTATCTCAGTGCATTCAATTTGTATGCAGAGCCATTCTCTTACCATGAACTCCTATGCCCAGAGCTGAGGATTATGTTCTTATCCAACATATGTACTCAGCCTGAAATGCTAAATCTCTGCTACTAGAGGAATGGAAAGATGTTATGGTTAAAGGAGCTATGTCAAAGTAACCAGTCAGATTAAACTAAATTGTTTCTGGTGAGAGGCAAGATAAAGGTACTCCCTGAATATTTGCATCCACTGACCAGCTGTAACTCATAAATTTAAATAATGCTATTCTGACTGTGAAGGAGTAAAGAAATATGAGGTTTAATTGAGGAAAAAAAAATCAATTTTGTGACAGTAATAGAGGAGTCTATGTGGATACTGTTTTCTCCAGGAGTGGGTAGATTTTTGTAGCTTGTAGTATAGGGACTGTAGAAGCAAGGGATGACGGTGATGTAGTGGGGTCTGGCTTTTCCTCACCCCTTTAGCCAATCCAGCCTCACTGGGAGACCACAAGTAGTTCCTGCAGGATTCAGACTGCTAGTGTCCCTATTTCAATAGTTCAGATAGGAGAAGAGAGGGCAGACTAACTCACCTGGCTTTGTAGCTCCCCCCCATCGTAAATCAGGAGTTGCTAGCTGATGCTGGCTGTTAGCATGTACAGCTGCAGCACAAGGGTGGCTTCCTGGTGGGCAATGGGAGGGAGGTGGCGAGGATCAGCCCAGATGCTGGGGAGAATCCAGCTGCTCTTGCATCCCAGTCTTGTCTGCCTGTGAGTTGTGCTGGAGTTCACAAAGACAGGTGGTTGGCAAGGCTTGCTGGCATTGCCTTGCTGATGGTACTCCACCTTCCCTGAAGCTCTGTGCTGGAGAAGGGTGCTGTATCTTCCCGTTTTCAGAGAAAGGCAGCATTGCTAGCTGGGGAGAAGGCAGCAACACCTTGGTTTCAGCTGTTCCTTACCCTTTGAGGCCGTTTGTATCCTTAAAGGGAGGAAGCAGAAACTATGTCCTCCTCCACAACGCAACAGAACTCTGCTAGTGGATCCCCCTCTGACACACAACTGGTACAAGTTGCAGTGGGATTGCTGTGGTACCTCAGCTAGGATGTTTTCTGCAGGTTTATGTTGCCATTCATATTATCATATTGTCATAACAGAGTGCTGACTGGCACCTAAACTGCTGATGGGGAGCTTATCCATGGATAAGCTTCAGGCTAATCTGGTTTTCAGTTTGTGAAACTAGGCTCAGTACTTGAGTGGAGGATAGGAGGAGCATCTCTGAGGCAGCATCTTGTAGTAGAGTTGGAAGGAATTTCTGGGAAAAAGTAAGGACAAAGAATACTTTGTTTCCCTTGTGAATTAAATACTAGATGTTTGGTTGGTTGGTGGTTGTTGTTTTTACAGTAATGGGCAGTGTGTGGTTATTTTATTTATTAATGCTGTGCAAAAAGAAAATTGTAGAGGTTATATATTCAGAAAGTTTGAAAGGCAAAACAGTAATTTGGATTGACCAACAAGAAATATTTTTGTAGTTCTTGCTATGACATAAAAGCATAAGAAGCTTTCCAGCAAATATTTTGATTCTCCAGAAAGAAAATTTCAATCCTAAATTTTCAGCTCTCCTTCAAGAAAAATGGAGGCAGGGACAAGTCAAGGAAAATTCAGCAACTTTAATCACCATTTTCAGGTATTTGTAAATAGTTGCAATTCTCTGACATCTGTATTTTTCTAAGAATAAAATACTACCCCATTTCTTGCACTTACCCTTTCTAGTGTTTGTCCCCTTGCTATTGTTTCCTTGGCTTCTTTCCACTCCAGCCCACTTCTTCCCTGTTTCACCTGTCATCTCCTCCTGCCATGCTCAGCCCTTGTTCTTTTCCATCTGCAGCTAACCCTGCTCCAGTTTCTTTGGTTTGCACTCTCCTCACCTAAACTGTGTAACCTCATTTCTAAAGTATTTTGCTTTTCACTTCTGTGTGAAGTTGTATTTCTCCAGTTAACATTCAGGATTGCATTTTATAAAGCCAAAGAAAAGGTTTCTTTGCACACACCATTTGCAGTCATTTAGCTCAGCTCAATAGTTAACTTCCAGTGGAATGCTAAATAGAAACAAAAAGACTATGATTACATGAAAAGACTATTTTAGTGAAAATAGCTGCTTTTCAAATAGAGATCATTTTTCTGAGGGGGGGAGGGGAAAGGGCCAGTTGCTGTGCTTAATCACCTACACTGTGAATTCAAGTGAACTTCTAAAGCAATGGTATTTTACTGATTTATTTATTTACCAAATGCATTCAAAAGCAACACCACTGACTTTCAGCTCAGCTGGCTGCAACTATGCTAGGGTTTCATAACCTTATCCTGGTTACAGTTCATAGAATCACAAGATGGTTGAGGTTGGAAGGGACCTCTGGAGGTCATCTGGTCAAACACCCTAGCTCAGGCAGGGCCACCTTGAGCCAGTTGCCCAGGATGGCCTGCAGACAGCTTTTGAGTGTCTCTAAGCATGTATTTCCACGACCTCTCTGAGCACAAATTCCACCACCAGTTGGCCATATTCCACCACTAGCTGGCTGTGGGATGTCAGTGAAGGATCAACATGTAGCAGACCCTTGCTATAGATAACTCTACTTTAAAATATATATAGATCAATTTTTTTTTTAGGACTAAATTTTTTATCCATTAAAAATGTGTAGTTGTCTTGAAAATATTGTGCTGTAATCTCAGAAGGAAGAGGGCTCTAAAGCCTTTGTGAAGAGCTTAAAGTTTGTTTTTATTCTCGTCCCCCTCCACCTTTTCTTGGAAAACATTTAAAGCAAGTTTGGGTATTTTTTGTCTGTCTGAATTATATATATTCCTTCCATTAATCATACTCCAAGCTTTCTGGTAGATAGATGGGTCCTCCTCTACACCAGGACAGGTTGATGGCCCATAAAATAGATTTTCCAGGACTATTGCTATGGCTATGTGATTTACAACAGGGCCCTCCCTGAGTTCTAAACCCATAATTACTGACAACAGTGGTGCTCCCACACAACATGTTGGGATTTAGTCAGTCACATTATTAGCAAACATTAATGCTTTCTCTGGAAGGCATATGACCTTGTTATTCAATATCATTATTTTAAGATTTTATAATGTTGCTACAAAACCAATCACTCCACCAATTTGTGAAAACAAATAAATAATGAACTAAAACCACAGAAGCATGTTTTGTGAAGATTATGTTTGAAGGGTTTCACTGGGAGCCCCAAACTGTGGATTGAGTGCTGGTGGCTAGGTATACGCTCTGACATAAGAGAAAGGGAACTACAGCTGTAAGCTGCAGCAGAGGATAGTGCAGGAGCCATTCAAGAGAGATGTCCAGCTAAGAGCACAACTCTGGGGCTTCTGTGGTGTGTGGGGTTTCCAAGCAGGTGGTGCAACTGGGCTGGTGGCTCTGGAAAAGTGTTGAATGGTATGCAAGTCACATAACAGCAGAGAGGGTCTGAGCTGCAAAGGGAAGCAAGGACACAATGGTAGGGACAAACACGCAAGTCTCATGTGGCTGTGCCAAGGCTCTGGAGATATTTCCTCTTCTTCCTAACAGAAATTTTGTTCAGGTGAATTTACATGACTTTATAAAACTTCCTCAGTTTCTGAATGTCTGACAGCCAGAACAGGTTGAATGCTGCTTGTAAGAGATACCTGGCTGTGGAGCCTTGTATAAATCATAGAATCGTAGAATGGCTCAGGTTGGAAGGGACCTTAAAGATCATCTAGTTCCAACCCCCCTGCCATGGGCAGGGACACCACATGCACTAGACCAGGTCATCCAGGGCCACATCCAGCCTGGCCTTAAACACTTGCCAGGGATGGGGCCTCCACCACCTCTCTGGGCAACCTGTTCCAGTGCCTCACCACCCTTTGGGTAGGTCCAACTTACTCAGTTTGCTGAGATTGCTGCATGAGCCCAAGGTAACTTGCAGAGTTAAGAGGAAAGTGTTGCCTTTATGCTTCTGAATCCATTAGGAAGCACTTCAAATATCTTCAAAAACATCTGCACATGTGTTTCTATACGTAAGTCGAGCAGTTAGGCTCCCTGTATGCTAACATAATTACAGATGGGCCATCAAGGCAGTATCTTGCTTCTACTGAAATCAGTGTAGGTCTTTTTCACTATATTTCCACCGATAAAGGTTGTAAAACTGGGCCACAGGTAAGGGCCTTTTCCTCTCAGTGCCTATTTGCAAGCACAGACCTCATCTGAGCAAAGCCCATGAGGCTGTGCATAGCGTGGAACTCCACTTTGACAAAGTGACCTGTCTGGCTGAACTGGGGCTGGAGAATTTACACTTTTCAGTGATCATACTCACTTCAGGTTGTTTTGCAGGCTTCATGGCCATCTTGAGTGCAGACTGCAAGACCTGGCTATGTAATTAGAAAAGATAGTGTTTTCCAAAGTACAGTGTCTATGATGACATTGCCATTACCTTGTGTTTAGTGACAGTGCTTACTGGACTGGTGTCAGATCTTGGGTTCACCCACCTCATCTTGCTTCATCCTAAGTTTGTTGGTGCCAGGAGGCTTCACTCCTTTTGGCTCCAATCCTGACCAGTGCAAAGCCACTGGCCCCTCTCTTTCACCCTCTTTGCTACTTGCTGGACCCTCTTTTGGTAACAGCTCCACTCACTGCTTCAGCTGGGGTATTTTTATGGAAGGTTAGCAAGTTCAGTCTTCATAAAGTGGTCCAGAAGGCAATGGAAGGGGTGGGAGAGGATGGCTGGAAGCAGAGATGGTGAAACAAGGAACAGTTCCTCCTTCTGCTGACAGCAGCCTGTTGGGAGCACACAAACCATCTTATGTCTCTACACTTTTTGGAAACAAGAACAAAGCCAAGCAGTACTTGAGCAGGGACCCACCTAGAACAACCAGTTTATTAGGAAGGAAATTTTCTTGAGTTTCTCTTCAAGAAGAGCTGGAACTCTACTTGGAGTCTTCATTAAATTCCAAGTCTGGTTGGTAAAATAATGTTTGTGTTTTCAACTATGCACAAATTCCCTTGCCTGCGGACCTGGTGCTAGCCAGCGTTGATGGATGCTGTCCCAGAGTTGTTCTGCCCCAGAAGACTGCTATAAGTGTGATGGTTTGGACCTGGCTCCCTGCCAAATGCCCAAACTCACAGTGAAAGACTTCCCCCTCCCTTTCCCTCTCAGAGTTTAAAAAAACTACAAGAGAAACTAAAGAGCCTGAAACAACCCAAATTATATCAAAAGTATATATATTTACGTATACAGCAGTTATATACACGGTAGGGGGAACCCCACAAAGGAAAAGGGGGGGGGAAAAAGGGAACCTAAAACAGGTATGTACACTTGAAAGCCAGGCTAGAACTAATAAAAACAGAATCTTACAACTCTCCTTAAAATAGCAGAGTTGCACTGACCAATGCCAGCAACAGCTGCCTCTCAAGGCCTACAAGGCCTGCAAGGCTTGACTCCTCTGCACGGGTGAGACCAATAGCAGAGAACCTGCTTCTTCAGATCCACCGGAAGGGAAGAGAGAGCGAAGGCCTCTCCTCCTCCTTATTTATACCCTCAGTTACGTAAAATCGTATGGACTACTGGGAAACATGATCACTTCCCTGGTTACAAACTGGTTACCAGGAAAAGGCCTGAGCCAAACCATTACAATAAGTCAGGTGTGTGTCATTATTGGAGGTAGTAAACAAAGAGGGAGGGATGGAAAGAAAATGAAAGAGGGGGGAGGGAGGGGAAGGCAAATGGAGAGACTCCCCCCTGCCTCAAATGAAGAGTAGGCATTTTTTTAAAATAAAGATAAAAGTTTCAGGTAGGTTTCATGTTGCAAACACTTCTTTGGGTCTTATGTAAGTGTTTTAGGGAGTTCTGAGGTACACTATTGGGAGGGAAAAATGGATTTGGCATCAACATAGGGTGTTGTAGTCGTGTCTTGAAACTTGTAAAGGGGTCATGCTGGAATACTGCCTTTCATGTCTGGTAACAGATTTCCTGGATAGGTTTTGTGAATGAGGAATAAGAGCAGCCAGTAATGGGATGGCTGAAATTTTGAAGAAGACCAGACCAATTTTCTCATGGGAATTCTTTTACCTTCTGGTCATTTCTAGAAATGATTTATTGCTATGTAAGACTGTTCTAGATGTACATCAGCTGTCAGTTGAAAAAGAGTATGGAGATGAAATACATTCAAAATATCTGCCATTATTAAGTAATGTGATCTGAACTGGGAGCATTCATTTGGCCAGCAGACTGATTGCTATTGTAAAACCTTGCTTAGCTGCATTTTGGTAAACTGCAGTTCTGCACCAGTTATTTTTAGCTGTTTCACTTCAACAAAGACAGTTAGGAGATGCTGCTGGAAGTGGAAACACCTCTGCAGATTAGCATGGGATAAAGGATAATTAAATCTTGGCACTTTAAGATGCTGAGAGGGGTAGAGAGTATTAGGACTGGTGTTCACGTACTTGTTAGTGTCTATCTCGTCTCCATAGGAAAATGAAAATTAATGATGTGGTATTTTATATTTTAATGATTCCATACCTGTGTTTAATTGCAGTTTGTAAACCACAAATCTCATCTTCCTGCCATTAATAAACAAACGAAGACACTGAGTTTTATTTTCTGGTTATTTTTTATTATGGTTTAACATTTCTTTTTGAGGCAGCTTTTTGACAATTGTTTAAAATTATCTCAAATTAATGGACACATTTTACAGGTGTGTAAAGAGAGGCCCTGAAAGGAAAGTGCTTGTGGAGACTTTGGAACCAAGCTGCTCTTTGCGTCTTCAAAAATATATTCTGGGTGGGCAGGGTAATCTGCTCATGGCAAACCTAATGTACTTGCGGAGAGGAGAATAGGGTCCAGGAGTGCAAACTGCTGCCTATTCTGATCACAGAAATGAGTGAATTACTAAATACAGACTAAATTTCACTCATAAGTAATGCATTAACATTGGTATTACACCATCAGCGTTGCCCTTCTGCCATTAGTAAAACTAAAGAAAGTTCACCTTTAAAATTGTGTTCAGATTTATAATTGAGCATTCTGAGTGATGGATTCATCTACTGTGAGCAAAAAGAAGTGATTTATAATATGTGTCAGTAGAACATTGTTATGTGAGGAGAGATTAGCAATCATCATTTCAGACTCAACAGTATTTATAATTCTGAAATGTCTGCTTTAATGCATATGCTCTGTCTTAATTACACAAAATAATCCTTCCCTGCTTGGGTAGTCCCCTAAATTAGTGACCAGCCTAACATCCTTAGGATCATGCCTTTGCACTTCTTAATCCATGCTGATTGTACAAGCTGAAAGAAAAAAAGAAGAAACTGATCTTTCACATAGCACATGAGGCACAGCTTCAGGTTTAAAATCCTCTGGATTATTTCCAGTTGATCATTTTGAGAGGAGGCTACCATAGGCATCTGTGGGCTCAGATCAGGCTTCCTCTGGTGAAGCAGGTTCTGTCCTGCACTTCTTGGGATTTCTGCACTTTAAAAGTGGTGTCAATAGAGAGTTAACCAAAGGAGCATTAATCTGACCCAGTGCACCACTGACATAATGAACAAGGTACGCTCAAGCAAGGAGGCAAAATTTCAGATGGGTTCCCTGTGCTGGTAGCAATTACTCTCCAGCCCTTAGGCTGAATTGGGATATGTGATTACACCTCAGATACTGGTGCCTAAACTGGTTTTGATTTAACTTGATCAGCTAGTGTTGGCAGTAGAGCTGTGGTGCTGTAGGCTTCAGCCACTGAGAATGCAGCTGAGGTGCAGCCTGCATTGAAACTGATGTTTCCATGGCTCTGTAGCTAGCGGGCATGGGGCCAAACTCTCTTCTGCGTGCGTAATCCTGTTGAACTCAGTGGGACTGTTTCTGTGAGGGAAGAGCAGCAGAATTGGACTGTGCAGCATAACTGTATTGAAACTGCTTGGCAATAGAGGGCAGCTGCATTTGCAAAGGAAGCGCCTGGGAGCAATGGCTAACCAGTCTGCATTGGCTTCTGGTCTTCCCCTCACAGGAGGAGAACCTGTACTCTGGGACTTGTCTGTTATAGCTGAGGCCTGTGTCTGTGGTGAGACTTGTGTTTTTTTCAGCCATTAAAAAGAAGTGTACAGCCTGAGCTGTAGGTTTTGCTTTATACTCAGTGGAATTGAGTGAATTGTACATCCCAGATGTTTGTTATCAAGGTGTGATAACTTATCCTCCAGACCTGTCATCTCTATCCAGACAGCATGAATCCATCTTGCTCAGACCAGATGTCCCAATTTTGGATAACTTCAGCTGGGGATGGGATGAAACCATAGAGGAAATTTGAGGCTTTCAGGCAGCAGCTCTGTATTGTGCTGCGGGTCCAGCCAGCCCCAGCACCCTGGAGTCCCTTCCCTTATGACTTTTGTTGTCCTGGACTGGCCTATCTTGCCTACATATCAGCACAGGCAGAGGGATTGGGGACAACAGATAGCAAATAAAACACAGAGCTGGAAATTTCCTGGTGTCCTTTAATACTGAGATTCATTTAGTTTAATTTTCATTTAAAAGCTTTCTATAAATTGTGTGGAAAAGTGAGTGGTACAGTTTTTCTAAAAGTGCAAGGCAAGATCTTTTGAGGGTTTTGTGCTTCAAAAAATCATGACATTTTGAGAACTGGTAACTTCAAACTTTATCAATAGCACATTTGCTTCTAGGGGTTTGGTTTGTGGTGCTGGAAGGATAGCTGTCTGCAAACATTGTACATTCATTTTCCTCTTGTCATTCAAGACAAATCTTTCAGCTACTGGGGAAAAGGATTGTTAGTATTTTCTCAGTGTCAGGTTTTTCTCAGTGATATTTTTGTTTCTGCCCCCTTTAACACAAGGGTAAATACAAGACTGTGTTCTGTAATAGCCTACGGCATTGCCAAAACTCAACATAGGATTTGCACGAAGTTCAGAGTGGATATTAGAAGCTCTAACTGTAATATTTATTAGGCATTACAGTGAAACCTGCCTGGCCTCTGGTTCTACTAGGATTTTTAAACTCCTATTAGACTTGTTGGATGTTGTAACTGAAGTTCTTATCTCTTAAATGCACCTTTTGGGCTGCGTACAATTTTATGCTGCAAAAAGCAGAGGAATTTTAGTATCTCGTTTTCATGAAAGCTTCTGGGTAATTTCAGCTGTTCTGAATGAAATCACTTGGACTAAGATTTTCAAAGCTATGGAAGAGATTTAAAAGAACATTAATGGGAGGTGAATACTCTGTATTTTAAATCCAGAACTGACTTCTGCTGCCCTTATGGAGCTAGAATTTTACCTTGAAGTTCTAGTGATGATGGCTGAAACCTAGTCAGTCTCCTTTCCGTTCTGCATATTGCAGGTTAAGCCAAGAAAGCCTGGATGAAATAAAGAAATACATATTAGTGAATTTCCACTTCATTTATTGGAGGCAGAGAAGAATTTGGCCAGCATCTTTTGGTTTTGTTTCCATTTCAATGAGCACTTCTTCAATTAAATGCAGCACTACTAAAAAAGCACAGAAGTAACAGTTCTTTGGCTGGTAGAAGAAACTACCTGAAATCATATAAAACTGCATGTCAAAAAAAGTCTGAATAAGCATGTAAACTCCCAGTTGTCTAACCTGTTAAAAAGATTGACAATTACAATGCTTGTAATTTCATGCATCCAAAATAAGATTTTCTTATACAGAAGAAAACAAGGCTGACAACCCATATCTGGGATATGTTATAATATTGCCTATTCAAACTCTGTGGTACTATTCATCTAGAAATAAACAGCAGGCTTCTTGTTAAACAATTGATTCATTTCTTCTCTCCAAAACCATTAAGATCTTAAATTACATGTTTAAAAAAATAATCTAACTTGATTTTTAGAGAGCATACAAAGCTGCGTGATTAGTCAGTTCTGACTAAAGAAAACATAACCCACGTTGAATGCTCAGGATCAGAAGACAAATGCATAAAGCTTGGAGTACAATCATAAGGTAATTTGCTCCATCAGCCTTTAGCTTTTGGACCCCCACAAAATATAGAAGTTTCCCAAATTTTTTGCACTGGTTGTTGCATTGTTGTCTGTAGACTCCTACCTCTTGCACTAAACCCCATACAAGTAGTTGAGAAAATGTCACTTATTTTGGAAAGTGATTGATGAGATTTCTTTGAAATCTTTTCATTTAAAAGATTTTAAATAGGTCCTCAGATTTCACTGGAATTCAATGGGAGCTGGCTAATTTCCTCCTCTGCAAATTTCATTTCTCCAATCCATGAAAGGTACTACAGGAGGTGGCGCAGAGATCTCATGCTGAGCTGAAGGGGAAACAGTATCATTAGTTGTTTCTATGCTTAATCTGCTTATTAAAAGAGACTAACTTATGCAAGATTCATTTGTAAAACATCCTCCTTGCTGCTTTTCAGTTGAAATTGGCTCAGAAGTAAAATCAGCTTTAATCAGTTTTAAAGTACTTTCTTTTTCATTCATATATTTACTTAGATGCTTCTTACAGTGCACAGTAGAACTACATTGTTTAACTTTCCTATTCCTTGCTGGGTTCCATCTAGTACCTTGAGGGGTGCTGTTCTTGGGTTGTTTGTTTGTTTTTTGTGTGTGTGGAGGGTTCTTTTTGTTTGGGTTTTTTTTTTTTGTTTCTCATGGCCTAACGTGCTGTTTTGGTGTTTCTTTTATATGGAACTAAAAAGAGGTGGGGATTTGGGGGGTTTTCTCGTTTGGGCACTGATTTTTCTTTTATTTTTCATTTTTCTTCATGTTTGTTGTGTGTTCTTTAAATGTAATAAGCATTCCTAACATATTTATGTTCACATCAGGCTCCATAATATTTTTTCTATTCTCTGATTTTGTTATTGTTGCTGTTGTTTTACAAAACACAATTTTGAGACTCAAATAGGTATGCACCCTTTGAAAGGCTGAAATTAGTCTTTGAAGTGCAGTGTGATAGAGACTTGACAGCTCTTTGAAACAAATAAGGCTGGAGATGTGGCTTGACGAAATCCTCCTGGATGCAACCCAGTTCTGGTGTCTGGTTTCAGGGAAGTGGGTCAGCAGACTGTGCCAATGGATAAAATATGTGGATGGGATTGTTTGGTTGCTTTTGTTTTCAGGATGGGACAGATTTTTTTTCTTCTATCTCTTTGTCACAGGCAATTTTGTTTTTTAGGTTTTTGATTCAGGTGTCTTATTCTTTTTCAAAACAAAGTAATATATTGCTTTTATTACAAGTTGTATTTACTGTATGTATTTCTATTATTTATAACATGGCATAACAAGTATATATAAAACAGTATGGGCAGGAAAAAAAAGTTCATGCACTGCCTGATAATAAAACATACATCAAGACCCATAAGCTGTTAAATTTGGTAAAGTAATGCCTGAATACTATAGTAATATTGTTTTAAACATTTCTTGAATAAACTGGGTGGGTAGGAAAGGTTTTTCTCTCTCCAAAACTGGATAATAACAGCAGTAAAAGATAATAGTTAATACCCATGTGAAAATTTCCATTTCACCTGTCAATCTCACACTACTTTACAGAAAAGAATAAGTAGGTTTCCTCACTGGGTTTATAGGAGGAAGTTTGCAGCACCACATACTTACCTTACGGATGGTTGTAATTTCTGAGCCGTCACTCAATTTAGCTTGATAGTAATTTAGCCCTTGGGAATCCTTCTCACTTGTGTTACTCTTCCTTTTGTTAACATAGAGGGGAAAAAAAAAAAGAGAGAGAGAACTGGGTAACTGATACCAGAACCTCATTTCTATGGAAAGGCAGAATTTCTTTCCTGCCTCTGGCCTGGGCAATCACAACATCTCCACACCAATGTTGCTTTAGTTAATTACCAAATGAGTGAAACTTGGACTTTTCCTTAACGTGCAGGTGAAATGCTTCTCTTGACTGTCCCACTTTCCCCTCTGCTGAGGCTGCTGCTCATGTTGCAGCCCCCCTTGTTTTTAGGGATGAGCCTTCCAGACAGGCTTATCTACTGCCACAAGAAGGCAGCGACATTTACGTTCTAATGCGCTTGGAGCTGGATTATGTAGTGACCTATAAAAGAGGCTGTATATCCAATTTCTATACCCTTAAAGCCATTTATTCCTATTAGAATAACTTTTTTGGCATCATCTTATTTTCACTTGATGAGTTAAGATCATTATCAAAATGCAGTGAAATTAATTCAGGAAAGAATATGCAAAGGAAATAAAGTATGCTAATCCCAGGGAATTACTTTTTCATGGTTCAAATAATAGCAGCCTCCTTGTCTTTTTTTTTCTTCTGCCTTTCTGCTTTTTATTTCTCTTTCATGGCTGCAATTTGAAATCTTAGGCCCTCATTTTTACTAAGTGTAAGAACAGCTTACGTTTTTCACTGGCAAGTGTAGAGATCTTAATGTGACTGTATCTTCACCTTGTCAGAGAGGTATTACGAGACCTATGACAGATGTCCTTGATTCTGCAAGAATGAAATTTTAAACAGGGTGCAAGTGAATATGGCATGGATATTGTAACTGTTTTACGTCTGGTTTATGTCCTTTCCCCCCAACTTAGGTTGTGGATTTTTTTTCCTTGCTTTCTTCAGAATCTATGGGTTTGTAATTAGCCAGGCAAGCTAGTGTCTAAAGCTCCTGATGTACTCCAGATATAGGTGATGAGGTTTGTAAATACAAGCAAAGACAGGGACTATTAACACCTAACTGAGAAAACGCAGAAAAATCAAGGACATATCTTGGATCATAATCTCAGTAATATGTGGGAATCCTGTAGGACTTCAGAGTAAATAGTTGGAATTTCATGACTTTTAAGACTACTGATGCATTTAGAACATTTTGTTGCCTTGTGGAGCACCAACAAGATTTGATTTCGTTTTCAGGGTATAGGCATTTGTAATGCCTGTTTTGCAAAAACCCAGCCCCATCATGGTGTGAGAGACTGTTGTATAAGTCAGTGCCAAATTAATTTCATCCCTCTTGTGTTTATGTCTTGAGTAGGTGAAAGCAAACATTTCAGCACCTTGGAGTTCTTCTAGTTACTTGCTATTTAATGCTCTTATCAGACAAACTGTAAATAAGAGTGTAATTAATTATTCTCTACTTACATGACAAGTTGCATATAAATTCCACCTCCCTGGGAGTCTATTATTTACCTGATCATGTGGGGAAATTACTACAGCATTATCTGGAGACTACTTGGAAGATGAGTATGAGTTATTTGTACACCCTTTCCTATCTGATAGCTAGATTTTGCTGAAGACCCCACACAAAGAAGGAAGAACTTAGGAGACACCTGTTTTTGTAACTGGCTCATTTTCATTCACCCAGAAGAATCCACACATGGAAAATTGTTTATTCCTAATTAAGTTTTTTTCACGAGAAATCTGCCAAATTCATAGTCCTGGAAAAAAAATCCCCATGCCAGTATACACTGAAGATGCCACTGAAAGTAATGGCAATTCCACATGCTGCAGTTCTTTCCCAGAGGGAACTTCCTTGGAATGAACCAAGTAGTGTGTCTCCACTGCAAGATGTTCTGCTTACTCCTGCTATTGCTGTTGGAAAATTAGTGTGTTCAGGGTCAGGGACTGCATCGTGTCACTGCAAGGGTCATTCATGGTGTAGATATGCAACATCAGCGAATTTATTTTTCTTCTCTAACAGTAGTAGAACTGCAGCTTATCTTTTCAGTTCCCTAATTTTGGTCACCTTATGAAGTCCTATAAAAATGTTTTGGACATAAAACTAAGTAACAAAACAGTAGCTATTGAGAATTCCTCCAAAAAGTGAGATAGGAGAGGCATTAAGACATTTTCAGAAGAGGAAGGGAGGGAAGGGACTAATTAACCTTTTGCTTCAAAATAAAGACCTAATGTATGAATAGACAAAAAAGTACCTTGCACCCCCCACCTCCCTTTCTCCCCCCTGCTGTAATGTTCAGGGAGAAAAAGTCATAATTTGGACTCAGTTTCTTTTATAGTGCTGTAAATTAGAAGAATCAGAAGTGATTATATAGGCACTGTAGAAAACTTAATTAGACACCTCATTAATAACTACCAAAACCTTTATAAATACTTTCGGATGATCCAAGTGTTCAATAAGTAAACCTTTGTATAAAACTTGTCCCCAGTGAAGCTGGTGGAAGCACTACCTTCATGCTGTAGCTTTTTAGTATGCAATCAACCTAATTAAAGGTTGTGTGACATAATGGTTTTTCTTATCTTCCTCCAACTATCCTGTTTTGTAATTACTGCTTCTCCAAGCATTGGAAACAAGATTGGACTTCCAATAGATACTGAGAGACTTAGGGCTTTTCTTAATTAGAATATAGAAAGACATTTAACATATTAATAGTACACTCTGATCTGAAAATACTTTTTTTTTTTTTTTGAAATGGTGGTCACAGTTAGATCTCAAAGTGTCTCCATTTCAATCAGCTGGCCATCTAAAAAAAAGTCTTGCAGAGTGAGACTGGCTCTTCACTGGAATTGTCATTTTGGTTTTCATTTGTAAAGGAAGGAGATTCACGGATCATCTTACTAATATCAAATGTACATTATTTGCAATCCAAATACAACCATCTTCAACTTTTGGATGATACAGGCAGCCATAGACTTGTCATCTCACCCTTTGCATCTTATTTAACACCTTGTTACAGCACAAGTTTGGGATTTTATCAACCTGAATCACTCAGTGTCATTATGGGATTTCCCTTCCTCTTTCCACTGAATTTTTGCAGGTCACTAACCTATGGCAGGGAAGCTTGCTAGCTCTGATCTGCTGCTTGGTAAGCAGGCTGGTGGTCTCTGCTAGATAAGAGGGTTCTTTTGGATTAGTGCTAGGATGGTTTGGAGCCAAAAATTCTCTGGAAGGTCCCAGAGAAACTGAAGAGCATCAGGGAAGGAGGGTGGAGAGAAAGAATAGAGTTTGATCTGTGCTCTTGAATTAATACATGATAGATAATCTATAGTAGGATAAGGCTATCCATATGGGAACTGCATGCTACATCTTCTCTTTGTCAATAGCTTTCCTGTTTCCCTGGTAGCTAGGGTGTGAGATTTCCCCAATACCTCAGCTGTAGTCCAGAGTTTTAAACCCTGCTGGAGTCTGTCTCCAAGACTGAAAGACAGATATTGTGCATCTCTTCAGCCAGTTTGGTTCCCTTCTGGTCTGCCTGATTATCTAGGAATTTTTTACAGCATAAGTAACACTCTGTGTAGCAGGCTCTGTCAGGACCAACTGATGTGGTAAAGCCAGCATCTCTACTCCACCATTACTAGTTTTCTAGCTTTTTCTCTTCAGATTAACTGGGTATTCATCTATGTATGCAGAAACAATTTTCTGTGGCTTTCTGTCTGGAGAATTTTTCCCTAGCTGATTATTTCAATACTATTGCAAA